>JACEIK010002440.1:23997-59752 GCA_018107945.1 Datura stramonium
ATAGACTAAAATAAAACTCCACGTAGACTTTCATACACTCAATAAATTGGCCAATTGAGATACAACTTTACAAATAATGTATTTAAGAAAATAATAATAATATATGTATCATTAACTTCACTTTCAATAATTTTAGATTTCAATTGCAGGGAACAATTATTCCACATATTGTATCACTCAATTAATCACCCAAAACACTGCAACTATACCTAGAATGTAGAAGAAATTAACACAATAAACTGTATCAATGTATTTGCTATATGTTAAAAAGTAATACTATACAATGGATTAATATATTCAATGTATCTCAAATACTAACACAAAGAAATGTATCAATATATTAAATGCATATCAGAAACAAAACCAAATGGATTGCATTAATTAATAATGTATCAAAATAAAATTATCCACTAGATTTGTTCCACTCAATGTATCAGAATAAACTTCACCACTAAATGTATCACAAGAAACCACATGTATCACTTCCTAATTAAATTGTAGTTACAAGTACGTCTATTATGACCAACATACCCACATAGTCTACATGTATTATTATTCTTCGGAAGTATTTTTGAAAATGACTTACGTCTTATCTTTTTTGGCCTTCCGAGCGGTCTTTTATAGATAGATGGCAAAATAACTTTTTTCAAGATGTGTGTTGGTATATCCCAATCCTTTTCATTTGTAGTGGAAATATGGGTACTTCCTATGCTTTTAGCAATATTGCTGATTTTTAGAAGTCAGAGCAAAATTCCTCTTCAGTTAAATTCTTGCATTTTTAAAACAGTCCACGCATGCAGACATGGCATCTCATTGACTTGGAACATTCCACAGTAGCACATTTTCTTCTCAAGACAAACAATCAAGCATCTAACTTCATAATTTACTATGTATAAGTAGTCCACTGAAGGCATCACCTACATATCATTAAATATTATGACTAGGTACACGTGCAATATGTTTGATATATAATATAGTGTATCATATTTTTGTCAAATAATTTTCAGATATAATGTATCTAAAAAAAATATTTTACATCTTAACAGTAATAAAATATAAAGATATAATATACACATATCAAGTTACGAGAATATTTTGACTCGTTGATTAGAACAATTTTTGAAATTTTTTTCTGAGGATCGTTAATGTATATGTATCATTTTTTTCTATTTGTACAATTTTATTAAACAAAAAGAACTCTAACCTTTTCCAAAAAATCATATATTGACAGTTCTTGAGCCTCTCTTAAACTAGAATTAATCGACTCAGTAATATTGGACGTCCTTATCATGACCTGAGCATAGGCTCGGACCGAGACGTAAGATCTTGAGCCACAAATGACCCAAACTAACCCATGACACATGCTAAGCAATTCAAAAGCATAACTAAAGTGAAAAATTAAAATATATCATGAATAAGCAGAAGTCTGAATAACATTAAAACATAAGTAAGAGTGACATAATAACTCGTTGAGTCAAATACTACATAATAGTCCGAAAGCCTCTAATCATAGATAGACTGATGGAACAACACCCCAACTAGTCTGCTAAGTCTAAAACTCAAAAGACATACGAAGCATAAATTGATAACTGCCCTTGAGTGATGAAGGCTCACCAGTATCGGGGATAAAGTTGCACTGATCAGGAGCAAACTATCAGCGAAACTGAGATGGATCACCCGAGCCTATATCATGAGACAATATAGCATAAAGTATGCAGTCAGTACTTAAAATATACTGAGTATGTAGGAAAAGTAAAACATGCTAGTAAAATAGTATAAAAATGAGATTATGAGAGTAATAGCATAAATCATGAGTTCCTGATCATAAAATGAACATGAGGGCTCAAGGCTTTCAAATTGAACATAATTTGAGTATAACTGATTTCATAAGTAAAACCTTGTAAAAACATCACTTTAGCCAAATAACATAATCATAGGCATGCATAAAACATGAAAAATAATGGGAGACTTTTCATAACCGATACATTCATGATAGAGCTTACGTGATGCTCCAACTATCACACTCAAGTGGGAAGAACCATCCAAAGACTTGCCAGGGCAAAGGACGCTATATAAACCATGATATTGATATCAAGCTGAGCCCCTTGGGGTGGGGGATAACTCTCTTTAGAGGTTTTTAATATACATATACCTATGATGTCACTTAGTTTTGAGATTTGGGTCATTGCCTCCGGACCTACTCGGTGCTAGACACTACTCTCAAAACATGCATATCACTCACATTGTTTTTCAACAAAGATTAAATCATTTTTTAGGAGTCTTGACTCCAAATATATCTTTAAAACTCAACATATTAGACTTCGGTAAAATTGTGGAGAAAACATACTTGATTTGCATGGGCTTGCCCAAATCTTGAAATTCATGCATACTTAAATAAGCTTAATAACTTGACATCATGGAATCATGGACTTGAAATTTATAACAAGCATACATATCTTGATAATTCATCATAACTAAAATAATGAGTTNCATCATAACTAAAATAATGAGTTCTAAGCTTGAAATTCATAAGATCATATAAAATTGGGTAAAACCATCGTAAGCTTATAAACATGAATTTGATAGGAACCTTAGTAAAAACATGCATTATTAATCATAAAAAATGATTTGAATCATAATAGACTTGAGTTCATGGAATGTCATAAGAGATTTAATCACCATTGTGTCTAGCCCTAGAATTTAATGACATCATGCTTGGAACTTGAATTCATGAACTAAGGGTGAAAATTGGACATGAGGGTGGAAGAAACCCCTCATTGATAATCCCACATACTTAGGTAAGATCATTTCTTGACCAGATTTGAAGACCCAATGGAATCTAGGATGAATCTTTAGGAAGAACTTGGTTGTTCTTGAGAATATTAAGAGAATTGATCTTCTAATTAGGGTGTGAGGAAGAGAATGAAGATTCTAGGGTTCATAATACCTTTAAAACAACTTTTCTCACACTTAAAATGATGTAGTTTAGGATCTAAGAACTTAGGAATTATGAAAACGCCCTAAATGAATCGACTGGAAAAAGGACATTGTCGTGGACTGAACGATTCGTTGGAGGAGGTAACTGGTTGTCCCTTGACCCATTGCCATTAGAAATTTATTTCAATTTCTCTAATACTCCCAACCAAATGACTGACTTAATGAGTCGTCAGGGACACGACGACTCATTCCCTCCATCCATTCTAGCCACTGGAAAAATCCACCTTTCTTCACAATTGTGCACTCAACGGGTGACTTAACAAATTATGGGGTGATATGATGACTCGTTACCCCATGCGTTTTCACCTCCGGGAAGTACCCATTCTTCAACTCAGGCACAAACACGAGTCACTTAACGACCCGTTGGGTCACTTGACAGGTCACTGGATGACTCATCTTGTGACTTGGTACAAGTTTTTATGTTTTTCTTTTGATTCAATCCTTGGTCTAATCTTAGAGACTTTTGAGGTTTTACATTATCTTACCCTTGGGAACATTCTTCCTTGAATGTAGACTAAGCATACTGAAAAACTGGGGAAAGAACTGCAATCCCAAAACTAAACAATTATAGCTGAAAACTGGCGGAGTGACTGACTCCGGACTTATGTACTTGACTAAACTGAATTCATGAAATATACTTGAAACTATGACATGAAAGAAACTTAGAGGCATGAACTTGACATGAAAATGAATAGAATTTTAAGGATGGAATGGGTACCTCAAGCTGGAATTGAACCGGAAGGGAATAGGTGTGGGTATCTAGCCATCATATCTATTTTGGCTTCCCACGTAGCTCCCTCAACAAGCTGATTCCTCCACAAAACCTTCATTAAAGATACTTCCTTGTTCCTCAACTTACGAACCTAACGATCGAGGATCTCGATCGAAACCTCCTCATAAGTAAGGCTGTCCTTCACACCTATGCTCTCCACCGGAATAACTAAGGCCAGGTCACCAATGCACTTCTTCAGCATAGATACATGAAATACCAGATGCATTGAGGCTAACTCCACCGGTAGCTCCAACTCATATGCCACCTTGCCAACTCGCCTCAAAATCCTGTAAGGCCCAACATATCAGGGACTAAGCTTCCCTTTCTTTCCGAACCTCATCACTCCCTTCGTGGAGACACCTTCAGAAATACCCAATCATTAATGGAGAACTCAAGATCTCTCCTCCAAACATCCGCATAGGATTTTTGCCAACTGTTCGGCTGTCTGGATGACTACACGCAAGTGCACGTGGTCGAACAAGTAGTAAGTGGCTCAAGTAAGCCAAGTATCGATCCCACAGGGACTGGAGCCGGACTACGAGGCAAAATCTACTCGAGTGTCAATTTACTATTACTCTAAAAATGCGAGACAACAATGTGAAGAAAAGTTTTATATTTTGTTATCTAATTTTATACTACGCTAAAACAAATATACAAGTGATGAACTATGAATGTGAGCATCTTTGACTAAAACGAACATGTAAAAATTAATTATCGTATAATGGTTTGTCTTTTCTCAGGTTGCTAGTCAGACTTATACACCTATGGATTAAAACTCGTATTTAACCCAACTTAAGAATCATGAACCTTCCACCTACATTTACGTGATAAGAGAAGAAATTCATGTTCTAGCCATACAAAGCGGAATTCCACGCCCATTAATAAACTTTTCTAGGGTATGTTTCTATCTGAAGGTAAATCAATTCTCATTTTCCCAAGAGCTAAGAAAATATATACTATTAATTCCTTTCCAGGTTGCCATTGCTCTCTAAATTGGGCCCAGGACTTTTAGATATACATTAACATTGGCCAAACATTAATGCGGTAAGAACAAGAATTAATGAAACGACCATGAAAGATGAAAAAAAACTAGATGATCAACAATTACATTTCAATACAATTGTTCTTGTTGAAGGAAAATTATCCACTCATTTGTGGATTAAACATCATTAAATAGTGTAAATCATACAAACAATTGAAAGAAAGGAGAAAGGGATAGAGAAAAACCTAAGAATTTCGTCCTCTCAGCGCCTTCAACCGTTCTTGCTCCACCAAGTGAATAATTAAAAATAAACTAAGTGTTCTATTTATACTAGTGAGAATTTTCCCGGAATAACAAGCAACGTGTCACGCCGGAGTGCATCGTGAGCACTACCTCTGTGACCTGATTACTGCGAGGCTCTGCGGAATTTGGCGAGTCCGGTGGTGGCCAGCAGCTGGCATGCAGCGGAGCTTGCCCGAGCGTGCCCACGGTGCAACGCGCACCTTACTGGAATGTCAAGTTCCATATAATTAGGTCCAACGTGCCACGACACGATCGTGGACCCTCTCACAAATCCTTGCAATTAAATCACCCGGACAGAATGCATCGCGTGGCGGCTCCGCCAGCGGAGCCTCTTCTTGCTTCCCTTGGCCAATTCCTTGCCTCGGCTCCGAGTCCATCTCCGATTCTACCTACATGCATCTTAGCTCCATAAAAGTACGTTTTCACGCAACAATGCTAATCATGTTGGTTAGTATAAATTCACACTTTCTACAATTTACATGAAAATATACAAACATTGTTGAATAAACAGGCAAAACGATGCATTTGAGTATCACTTGGGCGTATAACTGTACTTTGAGATCACCTACCCACACTTAAAATCTTGTTAGGCCTCGAACAATACTCTTACACCTCATGCGATTGACACCCCATCACTTGGCTACTTTGGCTCGCAATCCGAGCCTAGCGTTATCTGGAGATTATTTTCATAACAAATCATCAGAAAACATGCATAGTATCATCATTACAATGACATTAAACATATCAAGACCTCTTAGACATCAAGAATCGACTCTCGATATCGGCAAACTCATACCAAATTAGATGACCAAGATATCCAACCGTTATTCTTTCGTCAAAGCATGTGCCTCGCATCCACAAGAGAAATTTCCCCCATTTACTCCATGACTGCGAAACATTTCATGCGGGGAATGCTACACAATTTACTCTCTCTCTCCCAAAATTTACATGCATCGTGTCATGAACCATAAGCTTGCCTCCGTGTATTACTCACTAATATAAGGACGCGTGATGTAAGATCACGTAGGACTTAACGGGTTGTAATATAGCTACGGAACTAGTATACCACTGGGCTAACCAATAATAGCAACTAGCATCCTTAAACGTTTTTCAATACATCCCATCACATTACAGGCATAAGTTCTTCTTCCTCCTCCAAATCTTGAAGCCTTTCTTAATTTTCGTCCCTCCACTTCTTTAAGCACACCTTTCAACCGAGACTTAACATCAAAGATTAGTTATGCACTTTATTTTTTCTTTAAATGCAGCAAGTGCACCTTTGACTCTTTTTCTTTACTTTCCTTCACTTTGCTTTCCTCTCTTTATTTTCTTTTCACCATTTCCTCCCTTTATTGTGGAAAAATTATTTTCTTGAGCGTTTAAGAGCTTCGGATTAGATTACGGACGGTAAGAAAAGAAAGGGTTAAGCTTGGTTTACACCTTTTCGACAAAAGAAGAAAAAATAGGCTAAAGGCTCAATGGCTATGGGATTTGACATTCAAGGTGGGTATAAAAGAAGAGGAAAAACTTCAAGCTAAAACAAAAGAAACGCCTACATCCTTTCCTACACACTACACTTCCTTCATTTCGTTTCGTATACACACCGGACAAGTTCTATGTACTTCACAATAGCATGGAATAAACGAGACCTCGCTATACACTCATTGCACATGCTCCACTCAAAACATATTCCACGAGACTCTTTAATCGGCTAATTACAAGAATTCAAAAATTAAGCCTCAATCTGCCAAGATCGAATTCTATGGCCTAAGTATCTCACATATGTACAAAATTGCATGCTTTCATACAAATCACCTTTGCATTCTAAACATCATGTACAACGACAGCAAAATTTCGTAGCCATAGAGTAAGCGACATGCATAGGATACAACCAAACAAACCAAAATTGAAAATAAAAAGCTACTCTATCGGCGCATTTTCCTTAAGACGGTCGTCATCCATCCATCATAGGGAATGAATTTTTTTCTTCGACTTCGGTTCAATGGGACTCTTCTCGTAAAAGAACCTAAAACACACGCCCAGAAACCCAATCATAAAATTAATTATGAAAAATTTTAAAAATATCGATGATTTAAGACAGCTATTTACACACTAGCTAAGCATTCAACGGCACAACGAGATTTCAGCATGATATTTGTCACGAGACATACACACAAAAAATACAGGGGTCTTTCAAGCACAACAGCAGGACATGCATATACATACAAATCAAGACAAAAACTAGCACCACCTATTCTCCCACCCCACACTTAAACCAAACACTGTCCCCCGGTGTTCATACGATCAAAAAAGCACAAAAGTGGGTGGTGGAACTTCTGATCAATCAAAATATTCCAATTCTTCGTCAGTGCCATTGCCTCGTCTCCCAATATGCAGAATCTCCCCTAGTCGTCCTTCTCGGAAGCTCAACATCGGAATCCTTGCCGACGTGTCTCCTCCATCGGTGAGGACATCATCATCCCACGGGCTCCTCAAAAGTTGGGCCCACCCACGACATATAGAGCCCGGCATTTTGCAGAAAGGGTAGTCTAGGTCGAGCTGCCACGGCTCATCCTCTGTCCAGCCTGGCCTCCCGCCTATCTGTGGTAGACATCTGCATCCCGAACATGCCGGGCCATCTCTTGATCATCAGAGCATGTCGCTCGGCTAGTGTAAGAGCGCAGGTGGTGGTGTCGGGTGCCTTGGTCACTGTGACGTCACGACCGCCTCTCCATGCTGCGGGATATAGTCGGGGCCTCTTCATATCCACATCGGGCCCTCGGGAGCCGTGGTCGTGACGTTGAGCCATACACATGCCCTTGATGCCGCGGGCTCTGTTCATGGCGGATATGATCATAGCCCCAGCATTGATCTCCGGCCCTTTTATCGGGGCATACCACGAGCATACGCGATCCGGGTGACATCGTCATGTGCACCCCCAGGAATCAAGCGGGAACACACTATCTTAAGCCGAGTCACGGCTACATTCATCTGTGAGTAGGGCAGTATCTGATGGTAGCCCATCTACTTGTGCTTTTTAACTCAGCGTCTTTGTCAGCGGGCTCCACACAATGTGCGTCGATATGCATATGGTGGAGTGATATTCAGTGAGGAGTACATGGGCATCAGAGTTCTGCGCCCCCAATATGGCATTCGAGTGATGAGGCTCTAGGAGTGACAATGCGGACCCTTATTTTGATGGTGTGAGCATTTAGCGGAGCGTCGGGTTTCAATTTGCAAGGAACTCCCCCAAATCAAGTGCCGGTGCACTCCTTGGAGGCTCTTGGATAGACGCGGCACAGCGGTGTCAGCTGGAGTGTACAATGCGGGGAACTCCTGTGCCAATGGCTCCCTTACAATGTGCTCCTCGGGGAGGTATTTGTTCTCTTGTGCTTTGTGTACCATTTCTTCCTTCCTCTCTGTCACCCATCGGGTTCAGGTATTACGGCGTTGGCGCGTGGAACAGTCTTCTTGGGCCTAACATTCCCGATCTAATCCTCTTTCTACAGTGCCAGAACGTAGATGGCCCCTTCCCTTTGTCTTGCACAGCACCGACGTAGTTCTACGGCAAATAGAGCGTAGACGAGTCCCAATGTCCAGTCAAATTTTATAATCGACTTCGACTAAGGTTGGGTTAGGCTAGAGCCTGTAGTCTTCGGCCACAATTTCGGCGTCACGCGAGAACATATTTTTTTTTCTAATTTACAAAAACAAAACTAAAACAAAAAAAACAACAAACGACATGCCTTGTCCATTGAGTGACGGTATAAATTCAATTGTACTACTCGGACTTGATCTGACTAATACCCAATATTAAGTCGATCACAAATTTATTACATAGCACTTAGCAATGAAAAGAAAAAAAAAACGAAAAACTATTTACCTACACAAACCTATGCCATCTACCCATTTCTTGCAAGCTACAATTTCACTCCCAATCAAGTCGATCTTTTAACATATTAACATCTAATACTACCAACTCATCTCACCCAACATATACAAACCAACAAGAAGTCACACTTCAACAAGTTTTTCCCTTTTTCATGTTCAATTGCAAGCCCTAGTCACAATTTTACAAAAAAATTCGATCAAACATGTCTACGTCGATTCCTTCCAATCACAATGGCGATTCACGAACATCCATCAACAATAACTTGAATGAATTTAAGCTCAATTTCTACCTAGGGTAAGGTTTACTCAACCTCATGCTCAAAATTGAAAATTTTAACTAAAATTGAGATAGAGTTAATGAACATACCTTTAATTCGAACAACGAATGAAAACTTGATGAAATTTTGTACCTAGATCCGTGGCACGTTGAGGAGAGGGAATTTTTAGGAGGAGTGTCGCGGAGGGATGGAAAATGAGGAGAAAATGAAATCGGGAGTTAAAAGAGGGGATTTCGGGTTACCGGTAGTCAGTGTGACAGCGCGAATAACACTTCAACATGTCACGGAGGGTAGCGGGCCTCCCTCCGTGACACGGAGCCATCGCGCAGGTGATTACCCAGATTTGTAAAATTCCAGAATTGCCTTCAACGTGTCACGGAGGAGTTAGCAGCGGAGCAATCCCTCCGTGACACGGGCCATCGCGCGGAGCTCAACTGTTTTGCCACTTTTAATTTTTTATCTTACCTCGTTTTCTCGCTGCGATTTTTGCCTTTTTCCTTCGATCAACCTGAAATTTGTCTCACCACAGAAGTTAGTTTAGAATCCCCGGAGTTTGAAAAACACAACATAATATTTTATTTTATATCTACACACATATATATATATTTTTTCTTTCTTTTCTTTTTTTGTTTTTTCTTTTCTTCTTTTCTCTTTATGCAACATACAACAATGAATTCACGAGTTGCCTGCAAATGCAGTGCTGGTTACCGTCGCGGCTCGACGTCATTCACGCTCATCCGCCCCTAGGGTGACGGAAGTTTTCTCATGAAATCGTCCTCACCGGGTGGCTACCCTTGTGGGGGTCGTCCCATTAACTCTCTAGACTCAACGCCCCGACGACATCGGCTTGCTCCAGCGTTGATCACCCAGAGTTCTCGTACCATTGGGAGCTTAGTGGCCTTGTACACATCGAACACCTCCACCTTCGTGTGCCCGCATCGTGAGCTTCCCTGCGCTACATCTATCAGTGCTCCAGGTGGCAAGAAAGGCGTCCCAAAATAAATGGGACCAGGCGTACGGCTCAGTCCACGACCTGATGAAATCTACGGGAAGATCGGGACGGAGCTTGCACGGCCACGTCCTCCTGTCTGATCTGTCCTTGCGAGCGATCATGAGTTGCAAGATCAACATTGTTGGTCGAGGAATCCCTAGCCCCAACTTCTTGAATAGGGTCGGCATCAAGTTAATGCTCGCTCCCAAATCAAATAATTCGCGAGCTCGGATACCAGGTGTAATTTGAATTGTAAGCTCCCAGGGTCCTTCAGGCTTTGTGGAAATCGGTTGCTGCTGTCAAGGAAGTGCCTCCTCCGTAAGAGCCACCGTGGTATACTCAGTCAGCACCTTTTTTCACCACGATGTCCTTAATGTACTTGGCGTACTTGGCCTCCTGCGAATATCGACGAGGTAAGTTAATGTGTACTTTTTTAAGCACCTCCATGACCTTTTTGAAACACGCCTCCTCCTTGTGTTTCTTTGTCGTTGAGGAGCGGTGGTGGAGGTCTTTGGTTCGACATCCTTTTTCTTCCCCCTCTCATGCTTTGCTCCCTCTCCGTTTTCTATTTGCTCATTTGTTGAGGTGGTGCTTTGGTTCCACCTCCTTAGTGCAAACCACTCCTTGTAGTCCTTGCATTCACTGCTTGAGGTTGGGGTACGTAGCCATTTTGGGAAGTCCTCCTCTAGGCTGAGTGTTTTGGGCTCGACAAGCGCCCAGCCCGATACTCCGGCGCCTTGGTAGCTAGCGATTTTCTTCGGCCTCATTTGCCCAGTTTAACATATCGGCCACACGAGGTGAGCTTGGTTAGCTATGTTGTCTTGAACATCTCCTCAACGCTTGGTGATGTGGTGGTGGAAGAGGGCATTGTTGTTTTTGTCTGCGTAGTAGTTTCGCTGCCCTCCTTGATTCCTTTGCACCAGGCTGAACTCTGCTTGATGGTTGTTGCTACCCCAAGAGAAATTAGGTGATTCCTCAAGTTAGAATTGTAGGCACATTGCCATCTTGCTGGTGATTATTCCTTTGTGCATTACTTGAAGCAAAGTTCACTTAGGAGTCGAGTTTGCTCCCACAACACTCAGGCGAGTGTTCATTGCTCCCGCACACTTGACACCAAATCTGCTGCACGCATTCACTTTGGGGCTTGGGGCGGATTCATGCTCATATTTGCAGTGGGTGTTGAGTTGATTACGCAAGCGGCTATACAGTAAAGCGATAAGCGTAAAACCATCCATAAGACTCCAGTGCTTTCCTTGCTCCTCCCCTTGAAGAGTCACATTACTCACGGATTTCCTGATAAATACGATTCAACAAAGTATCTCGACTCATAATAAGTCTTTTCTAATGCTTGTCCCCATTTGCGAGTCCGCCAAAATTTTTTGTGTGGGGTTCCAAACCCTCAATAAGTGTGCACCGGTACATCATTGGATTGGTGAGTGATGAGGACAATCCGCAACAATGATTTGAATCTCCCAAGCTTGATCACGAGATTCTCCCTTCTCTTTGTTTCAAAACTTAGAATTTGACTTCTAAGTCTTGTTTGTTTCTGGAAGGAAAGAGCGGGGATCAAGAACTTCTTTAAGATCGTCCATTGTGGTTATAGAGGTCGGTGGCTCGGCTTTCCAGCCACCTTTTTGGCTTCTCCCAAAGTGAAAATGGGAGCAATGTAAGCGACATAATGTTGACACTCCTGGCGTACGAGGATGTAAGTGTCACTTATCTCTAAAAAATTTTGAAGATGTTATTGTGGATCCTCGTGAGACCTGTGAAGCTTTGCCCGCTTGTGTGCGGCAATTGCACCATGTGCAGTTTCAAGCTCGAACCTCCCTCTGGCTCGAGGTTTGCGGGAATGCTAGACGTGACATTGCTCTCATGTGGGATTGCCACATCGCGAACCGGCCTAGCTTCCATTTCCTCGGGGCACTAACAACGCAGCACAAGTGAGTAGATCTTTGTAAGTTTGCTCAAGGATTGTTTGTACGAGCAGCGCGGTTTCTCTCTAGAGCTTCTCTCAGTTGACGATGGAATTGTCTTTGCGGCTCTGGGATGGATCCACCCAGCTCTTTGTCTCTTGCCGGTGTTCAACAGAATCGGCCCTTACGCAAAATACGAGGCTAAGACCAAGTTATCAACACTAAAATAGAAATAGCAAACTAACACTTTAAGAAAAAAATATAATTTCGCCAATTGCAGTCCGGCTTGGCCAAAAACTTGTTCGGTATGCAGGATGACCACGCAAGTGCACGTGGTCGAACAAGTAATGCGCCTTCCGTAAGCCAAGTATCAATCCCACAGGATTTGGACTACGAGGCAAAATCTACTCAAGTGTCAATTTATTTATTACTCTAAAAATACGAGACAACAATGTGAAGAAAAGTTTTTATATTTTGTTATCTAATTTTTATACTACGGCTAAAATAAATATACAAGTAGTCGAACTATGAATGCTTGAGCATGCGAGGCTAAAACGAACATGAAAGAAATTAATTATCGATATAAGCTGGTTTATCTTTCTCCAGGTTGCTAATTAAGACTTATGCCTATGGATAAAACTCTATTATTTAACCCAACTTAAGAATACCTTAGACCTTCCACCTACATTTTACGCTATAGAAGAAATTCATGTTCTAGCCATACAAAAAGCCCAGATTCCACACTTCGGCTAATACGACTTTCGGGTATATTTCTATCTGAAGGTAAATCAATTCTCAATTTTCCCAAACAAAGAACAGATCATATCCTATTAATTCACAACTTTCAGTTTCGTACTCTCTCGAGTGGCTTAGGACTTTTTAGATATATACATTAACATTGGCCAAACATTAATGCGGTAAGAACAAGTGTGAACAACCATGAAAGAAAAGATGAAAAAACCGAGATGATCAACAATTACATTTCAATGCAAATTGTTCCTAACCTCAACAAGAAGGGAAATTAGCCACTCATTTGTGGATTAAACATCGTTAAATGAGTGTAAATCCATACAAACAATTGAAAGAAGGAGAAAGGGATGAGAAAAACCACGAGAATTTCGTCCTCTCAAGCGCTGTAACCCACGTTCTTGCTCCACCAAGTCGAATATTAAAAATAAACCTAAGAGTGTTCTATTTATCTTGGTGAGAATTTTTCCGGAATAACAAGCAACGTGTCACGGAGTGCATCGCGAGGCCTTTGCCTGCAGCTGACCTGGTGCAAGCACCAGCCGAGCTCTACGGGGTGGCCCGTCGATTAATTGTCCCCAAGCGTGTACGACATGCAATGCGGAGCTTGCCCAACGTGCCACGGTGCAAAAACAGCAACACCTTCACTTGGAATGTCAAGATCCATGTAATTAGGTCAGCGTGCCACGGCACGATCGCGGACCCTCTCACAAAATCACTTGCAATTAAATCTCCGGGATAGAATGCATCGTGATGGAAGTGTGACACGGCTCCATCGCGGAGCCTCTTCATCTTCTTGCTTCCCTTGGCCAATTCCTTGCTCTCGAGTCCATCTCCGATTCACTCCCAACATGCATTGTAGCTCCATAAAAAGTGCGTTTCTGTAAAACAAGTAATAATCATGTTGGTTAGTATAAATTCACACTTTTCTGATTTACATGAGAATGTACAAACATTTGTTGGATAAACAAGGCAAAAGCGATGCATTTGAGTATCACTTGGGCATATAAATATGCCCCAGGATCACCAACTACGAGTTGTTTTTACCCTATCTCTAATAAGCTAAACTTTCTCCATGGCCTCCTTAGTGAATTTGGCCCTATCAACATGGCCTCACCTACCTCAAACCATCCGATAAGTGATCTACATCTGCGCGATAAGAGCCTCGAATAGAGCCATCTAAATCTTGGAGTGATAATTGTTATTATAACCAAACTCAATGAGAGGCAAGTGATCATCCCAATTATCATGAAATCAATCACACATGCTCTCAACACTTATACTCAGGAGTCTGAGATAGGTACGATCGGCTTGACCATTTGTGCGGGTGAAAAGTTATCTTGAGCTTCACCTAAGTATAAGACCTCTCTAAAGCGACCTTCAAACCTGGGAGGTAAGTTGAGTACCCCTATTTGAATTGATGGACAAGGTAACTCTATGCAACTGAACCAACTCCAGAATGTACAATCTAGCATAATCCTCGGCTGAATATGTGATCTTGACCTATAGGAATGTGTTGCCTTAGTCCTTTAGTCTATAACCACCCAAATAAAGTCATATTGTTGGAACATCTGAGACAGCCCTATAATGAAGTCCATGTGATCTATTCCCGAGTTCAAGTGGGAATGCTAATATCTTGAAGTATACCCCGGTCTCTATTACTCAACCTTCACATTGGCCAATTCGGACATAGCCACAAACTCGCTATGTCCTTCTTCATACCCATTCCACAAATAAATTTTAAGTGAGTCACGGTACACTTGGTAGCACTGAATGGATGATATTGGGAACCATAAGCCTCGCTCAACATCCGCTCTCTCAAATCACAAGCACTTAGATCACATAGCCACGATATGAAGTACCCCATCTCCTTCATAGGGAAGAGTTCTACCTTGATTAAGCCTTCGGCTTCCTTCAACTTCACTGCGATAGGTTCCTTATGCTGATCTTGACCACAGTTACAGTAGATAATTACGAATCATTTTTAACGATGACACCACCTGTCGAGTTAACAAGGTGAATCCTTAAATAAGAAAGCCGTCTGCACATCATTCACCAACTCTTTCCTCCCATCGTCTACATAGGACACACTCTCATGGATAGTCTACTGAGCATTTCCACTACATTGGCCTTATCAGAATGGTAAGAATACACTCATGTCACAGTTCTTGAGAAGCTCTGGCCATCTCCTTTTCTTTGCAAATTCGGGTCCTTACGAGTGAACACATACTAAAGGCTCTTATGTCAAGTGGGCACATCCAAATGCACCCTATACAAATAGTGCCTCCAAATCTTCAAGGCAAATACCTGTTGTAGCTCGAGATCATGAGTCGGATAAGTCTTCTCATGAGGTATTACGCTATCTAGAAGCATATGCAATAACCTTACCATGCTACATCATCACACAATCGAGGCCAACCCTAGAAGCATCAGAATATACAACAAAGCCATTTGTGCCTTCCGGTAGGGTCAAGCGGCAGAAGTAGTCGAGTCTTCAACTCTTGAAAGATCTTCTGTGACATCGGACCATTGAAATTTGGCCTTTTTAAGTCAACTTAGTCTTGATTACTGCAATGAAAAGGAAAATCCCTCTACAAATCTTCGATAATACCAATCTAAACCCAAAAACTCCTAATATATGTAGGGATAGTATTAGGCCAATTCTTCACGCATCTATCTTAGAGTTCATCTACACACCCTCAGTAGACACCACATAGCCCAAGAAGAATGCCCTTTGAGTGCGGCCAAAACTCACACTTACTAAATTTTGCAAACAATAACTAGCGATTCTTAAAGTCTTAAATGCAATCCTCAAATGAGCGGAATGCCTCCTCACTCTGAGTGTATATGAGAATATTGTCTATAAGGACAATTATGAACATATCCATATACTTTTCGAACAACCTATTCGTCAATTCATAAATCTTTCTTAGGAGCATTCGTTAGTATAAAATACATGACTACAAACTCATAGTATTATCACAGAGTCCTAAGTCTATCTTGAATGTTACTCTCTAACTCTTAGTTAGCTAGAATCGGAGTCTATCTTCGAAACACTTAGCATCATTTGGTCAAACGGGTCATTAATCACAGGGAGGGAATAGTTATTTTTGATTGTGTATTCCAGCGCGTAATTGATGCACATATGAAGGAACCATCCTTCTTCGAATAAAGAGAATTGGGGCACCCTATTGGGACTTACTAGACTGCTAAGCCCCTTATATAGGAGATCTTTCATTGCTCTTTTAACTCCTTTAGCTTGGATAGAGCCGTGCAGAGAGGAATATATATAGGCTACCTATACGGAAGGTCAATGCAAAGTCAATCTCAGCTCGGGAGGGACTCTGATGAATCATCGGAAAAACCTCAAGATACTCACACATAATAGGAGGCCGGCGAAGAGTCGGGATCTGGAAGTAAATTGTTAACTTGAAC
The DNA here is from genome assembly GCA_018107945.1 of Datura stramonium. Taxonomy (NCBI): domain Eukaryota; kingdom Viridiplantae; phylum Streptophyta; class Magnoliopsida; order Solanales; family Solanaceae; genus Datura; species Datura stramonium. Next base: position 40,307 of record JACEIK010002440.1, read on the forward strand.
AAGATGGTAAGCAACCCTTAGATATCATATTTACGGCCTTAAGATAGGAGGCAAACAACCTAGAGGCACAACTAAACTACCACTTCCTCTGGGAGCGATTCACCCCGAAATCGAAATTCTACCACTCACGGGTTCTACAATGTCTTAAGCAAAGCAAGCATACAACCAATCTATGCCAAAGATAACATCAAAATCGGTGATGTATAACTCTACTAGGTCGGTGAGTCTTTGTGATAGGGCAGTTTTCTATATACCTATCGAGCTACCAGTGACTCGCCGTGGGTGGCCCAACAATGGAGTTTCGATAAGATTTTGGGACTGGCACTAAAATGGAAGGAAATATGGCGATCCACAAAGAAAAGGATAATGTGGCTTATGGATCTAATTTGTATAGACATCAAGATGGAATACTTGTAACATACTCAACCATATTAGGTGAGCATTCCTTCTCCTTTCGAGGGAAAGTGCATAAAACCTATTACGGGGTTGGACACCACCGACACTAGTGGATACACCCTACTAAAGTGAATGTGCTGATGGAGGCTGGCAGGCGGTATGGCTGAGTGACGGCCTCTACCATGGTCCTATCTAGTTGTTGGGGAATCTCTAAGCATGTGTTTGGGTTTCTCACCGAGAAGCACGTGCCCAGACACTAAGCACTCTCCGTTGTGCCTCCTACCACATCACCCATAAACTAGAATGTTGGGCTTTCTGCCATGCTCCACACGATCTCTAGAGCACGATGCTCTACCCCTCTAATCACGTCTAGGTCTGGACGGAGTATTGGATAATGATAGTCTTTGCGGTGATGATCTCTAGTGAGGCTGGGGATGATGTCCACCATCTAACCTCATTTGGGAATGCCCACAACTACCTGTCTGGCCCTCTTGGCCTCTCTCTCATATCCTTCACTGCCTTAATCTTCTAGGGTATATGACCAATCGCGAGAAATATATGTTGCTAATCAACGTGGAAGTCAAATCCTTGACAGTGAATCTACCACCCCATTGACAAACTCACTCCTCTGAGCTCTTGGGTGGCCAACCATCTCCATCGCATACTTAGACAATAGGGTAAACTCCAAGGCATACTTTTGGACAATTATATTTATCTGCTTGATCACAAACTCGATTGCTTTTTGCCTCCCTCAACTCGGGAAAGATTCGAGTCTAAAGTGGAGTAATGAACTAAATCCCAGTAATGGGAACCCACTAACTCCTAATCCTTTCCTTTGTAGGTACCAAATATGAGAAACCCCCGCTGGGCGTAGGAGGCTAAGTCCACACTCTTCTCTCCGAGTCACCCCATAATATGGATGATCTTCTACACCTCCTCAATGAACTCATGTGGGTCCTCATCTACCTTCGACCTAAGAAAATCGGGTGGGTTAAATCTTGAGAAAGTCTTATTATTTACACCCCTAAGAATTCAGAGCATGCTTAAGATGGCCTATTCGCATGTTGGTTAAGAGTTTTAATGCCATACATTCTAGGAAAGGCTAGAGAGGAAGACGGATCGCGACACGGTGAACCATCGCGGGAGGATCACGGGGCCAGAACCCCTCTGCGATGGCTACGTGTCACGGAGGGAGGCGTCTGCGATGGAGCCATGCCACGAGCCTGTCTAGGCCCACTATATAAACCCCCACTTCATCTTTAGTTGATTGTTTCATAAATTTCGGCCAACTTATAGAGAAAAATGGCGGAAGGGAGGAGCGAACCACTATCCATTTTCATCCAATTCGCCTGGCAGCGGCCAAACTCAAATTAATCCTAGATCTGAAGCATAAAAGGCTGCTGAGCATTCCTACGAGTTTAGTTTCGTGAAATTCGGCGGTGAACCATCGTGCTACGGAGCTAAGGTAAGTAGATTGCTCCAAATTAGTGTTAATATACTCCTAGCCTAAAGTGAGTATTTCTCGACTATGGACTTCCCGAGAAATAGCGAGTTTTAGTAGGTATTTCGATAAGTCAAAGTTTGGGTTATATATATATTAAAGTAATATTTTCTTCCGAATATTAATGTATTTAGTCCTAATTAGTATATATATGAATGCGATTCCAGGAGAAATAGTGGAAATCTTTGGCCAAGGCGCTACTCAGTTAGTGGAGGCTAAGAAACAAAAGGTATGTAAAGCTAGTTCTTGACAAGATAGCAATCCCGATTATAGTAAATAGGTAAAGTCTAGAATAAACACAAGTGAGGGTGAGTCAATTATGAATCCAACAAGCATGTTTTGTAATATTATGTGTATATACGAGAATAAAAGTTAGTAGAGCAATATCGGACATTGAGATAATATTTGAGATACGGTATAGCTCGATATGAGAATCGGTTTAATGAAGAAAGAGAATCGGAATCGTATATCAAAATATGGATAGTATTTTCAGTTAGACATGCTTGCTATACGTGATTATTGTTTGTTGAGACCTATTGTGCTATGAGGGCACCCTTTGAGCATCCTCGCCGCCCCTGGGTTGGTAAGCGTCGACTGCTTGGCGAGGGTGGGGATACCCACTCAAGGAGTGGTATGCGAATCCGCTAGAGGACCGAAGATGGGATGGAGCATTCCCCGTATGGTGGCTCGGCCTTAGCATTATAGATGCGGATACGAGATACAAAGTACGGTACGGAGTACGGTCTGAGAGTCCTCGGTTCCGGACACGATTATATATCGAGGTCATAGTCGAGACGGAGACCCCAGGGAATCGGTAAGAGGTACTCGTAGTTAGTAGACGAGTGGAGTGATTTATTTTTAGATGGTTTGACTAGGATAGGGAGTATATAGGCTGTGTGTTGGTTGGCACCTTGACATGGGGCTAGTATAGGTCCTTGTATGTTATATATGTATATACATGTTATTTATTAACTAATAGATAGTAGGTCGCCATCGCGGGTATGCTTCTACCTTACCTTCGGTACAAATAAACATTTCCAAATCCCGCCGGCCAGACGATTTGAGATACTTTCTTGCTATTCAAAACTACTAGTATTATTGCTTATATTCAGTTATGCTTGGTTGCTTTACATACTCAGTGCCAGTGTGCAGCCTTGCGTTGTGTGCATTACTTGCTGCGAGTACCTATAGGCAGGCGATCCTCGTGATCCCGGCCAACACGGAATCATCGGCTCCTGTCATCGGAGCTTGATATTCAGAGGTCTATTACTATTTTCTTTTGTTGTATGAAATGCGGGTAGGTGGGGCCTGTTCCGACCATCTTATCGATATTCTTAGAGGAGCATGATTTGTATATATTTCTGTGGTTAGGTTGACCATCTTATCAGTATTCTTAGAGGCTTGCAGACTGTATATATTTCCCTGTGGTTAGCTGTGCCGGTCGTGTGGGGTCGTGCGTATGTTTTAGCTGTTTATGTTGGTCGCATGGGGCCTTATTCAGTATATAGTTGGTGATCTTGCCGGTCATAGAGTAGTTTAGTTCCTGGTTCAGTCCCTCAGTGAAAAATTGTCAGCGTGGTGGCCTTGTCGGCCCGCTTAGGTCCCCCTATATGAATGTGGTTCTGGTTAGCTGATGTTATAGTACAGGTGGCTATAGGCCTAGCCGGCCGGGGGATGTATTTACAACCGCTATATAGCCCGTTGATTCCGTGAATCAGAGTTAGAGCCAGCCAGGCACTAGAAGTGGTTAGGCTTTGTAGTCTAGCAGTTTAGGTCCTAGTAGGGCACCAGGTGTCAGTCATATCCCCCAATGCGGGGCGTGACACTTATACTCTAGCCGCTACTGCATTTTCATTCTTGAGAACATGGGCCACCGCCTGCTGGTTGACCTGAGCGGTCATGGCTTGTGCCAACATCTGAAATATCACCCTGGACTCAGCATGAGTGACCTACTCCGACAAAGGACCCTCTGGGGCTGGCTAATGCCTACCTCCATTGCTATTGCCATTTCTTCTACCATTCACTTAGCACGGAGACATGATTCTTCAAATGCTTAAATCTCGAGTTAGAGGTATAGGGAGAGAGTTGAACTCATAACACGAGATCAAATCATAAAATAAGGGAAGTTTCCTAAAAAGAGTGCTGAAGATATGATCATGGTAGGAAGAGTGTCACTGTAATAATGACTCAAAATAGATTTTGATCACGATATTATGGAAGAACCCTTTCATGTCCTTAGAATCCATTCGGGAATGAATTCTTATTTAATTGGTAAATGATGTAATGATTCGTTCAACCGTTAGAAAGACTTGATGACACTGGCATCAATTTTAAAAAATTTTGCGAGTCTAAATTTATATCTTTGAATAAAATAATTGTGTAGTTAATGATTTAAATTGCTAAGTTAAAAGTTGATAGGCCTAGGTGACATGGCTGCTGCGGACGACACTTCTTCATTGTACTGGGATCGCTGCAGCGAACCAACTATCGCCATTATGATGATCCATCTTTCATTACGGGGAAATAAGTCCAGAACACCCTACTTTCACTTTAGGTGCATGGAGAAAAGTGTTGGGTGTGTGATATTTAAACTTGGGTTTGAGGAATGGAATGTGGGCAGTGAAATGTGAGCTATTGGTTAATGGAAGGCTGCTGCAGCGTAGGGAAAGCTATTGTAGCGAGACTATCGTGACGGTGAGACACTGCCATAATGGAATGGGAGAATAGCCGTTGGATCTACCATAGCGGTGTCCTGACCTCCATTGTGGGGAATTGTAATTGCAGTAGCAGACGACGGGAGGCACTGAGTCAATTTTAAGTAGGATTTTAGGGTTTTTACCCTATTATTCTAAGGCACGAAAAACTTAAAGGCTTAAGGAAATTTTCCAAAGACAGAAGTGGTTGTCCTTCCCAAGTAAGGTTTCTAGCTAATTCCTTGTCTCATTCGATTTCTTAACACCCTAGAATAAAAGGGTGGCCTTTAATGGTGAATTCTTAGCTAAGAATTATAGAATTGTGGAAACTAGGGCTAATAACGGGAGAAAGAATGGGTATTTATTTCTAGGACTAAAAGTGGGTAATGAACACTTCCTAGGGGGATTATGAAGGCAGGTATTCAATTTTGTGGTATTTGGAGACCCGAAATTTGATAATGTTAAGACTGTTAGCACTATTAATTTCTTAGGAAGGGTTTAAGGAGTAGAAAACCCCATGAATTAGGTTAGAATAATAGATGTTCGAATAGAATGTGATGAAATAATTGGTGAATAACAATTGAGGCCATTATGATGGGTGATTTGGGGGGTGGGGTTAACTTCCTAAGAACCTTATTTGAAGGGTAAATAATAAAGTACTCTTGTGATTCTTGTTGTAGATTTCGAGGCTCTGAGGCTTTGAGAAAAGGCAAGGCTCCTGCAGAGTGGTTGATTTCTCTAATCCTGCAATCAAGGTAGGTTATAATTTATTAGGAGTTGGACTTTATACAATGATGTGTATATGTGTGAAGTGATATCATGCTTAGTTGGGCTTCGGACATAATTTATCATTAATGTCATGGCGTGTTAAATATGACTGTAAAATAAACCTGAGGTGATGGTTGTCGATGAAGTTGTTGTGAAATTTGAATGCCTTGAGACTTATATGTGTTCCTTCAAATTGTCATGTAAGTGGTTCAACATTGGTAAATATAATACCAAGCAGATAAGAGCAACTTGGTGCCTCTAGAAATTCATACTAAATGACTAAGTGATAATATATACAATATTAGAATTGAAGTGGAAAACATACTTTATCTTGAGATGAGTGGCTCCTGCCCGAGGGGGGGCATCCACTGAGACCGCCGTCACGTCAACAACCTTGTCGCAACGAGGCCTAATCCAGTGAGCAGGCCAACTTAGACCTCACTTTGAATAATATTAAAAATAGGGTTGTGTATTGAGTATATGTTTATGTTAATGTTTTGTTTCTATTTCCCTATTTATTCATTATTATCTAAGGTCGGTTGATGATGCCTATCAATACTCTGTTTCATACTAATCCTACTCTTGCACTTCTTTTCTGAGTGCAGACTACGATCTAGGAAGCTCCGCTTGACCCTATTTATAGAGAAGCTATGAGACATCTGAGGGTGAGATGATTTCTTCAAGATTACACAACTCCTCCGAAAGAAATGCCTTTTTATTCGGACATGGATTATTTATTTTCTGTTATTCCTTTAAAATATACTTAGGTAGATGTCCTCTATAAAATGACTTTCAATTCTTGGATTGTATGTAAGGAGGTTGTTAATAATTCTTTCATTTTTATAAGACTTTTGCTATTTTACTTTATGAGTGCTTAATCTAAAGTAGGAATGTTGCAATGGGATGATCAAGTTGTGGACATGTTGGTTCGGCCACTAGGGGGGATTAGTGGGTGTACCAATCATGACCAGTTGGGTCATGAAAAAATGATATCAGAGCACTAGGTTCGTTGATCTCATCGTACGAGGATGAGTCTAGTAGAGTCTCTCGAATTGATACGGAGACGTCAGTTACTTATCTTTGAGAGGCTACAGGACTTTAGGAAAACTCCCTTTTTTCTCTGTATTTAGTGTTATTACTTGATTCCAATTGGTATCTGGTGATCAAAATTAGTATCTAATAACTTCTTTCTTTCTTTCTCACAAATAGTGAGGAAACGCACCGGAGGAATCATAGAGGAAGCCCTAGAGCCGCTGGTAGCAGCTGTAGTTCGCGGCAGAGGATGAGGCTGAGGTCTTGGATGAAGGCCTACTGATGCCAGAGATAGGGCCTATTCTCCTGGTCCTGCTCAGGAGAGGTTAGTCTCACAGCCTCTTCTTCATAAGTGTAACACGCTTCACACCCATGAAAAAGATTCTACTTAACGTGGTTTTTAAACACCCTAGGACATTTTAAAACCTGGCTCTTATACCATATTTGTCACAACCCGAACATAGGACTACAATAAGACACGAGACCTAGAGCCACGAATGACCCCAAGCTAACACATGGCGCATGCTAAAAAATTCAAGAGCATAACTAAAGCGGAAAATTAAAACATATCATTAATAAGCTGAAGTATGGGTAGCATTAAAACATAAGTAAGAGTTACATAACAGCTCGCTGAGTCAAATACTACATGATAGTCTGAAAGCCTCTAATCATAGATGGACTGATGAGACAACACCCCCAACTAGTTCGCTATGTCTGAAACTCAAAACACATATAAAGCATAGACTAATAACTGTCCTCGGGTGATGAGGACTCACCAAGACTGGGGATAAAGCTGGACAGATCCAGAATGAACTATAGGCGAGATTGAGATGGATCACCCGTGTCTATATCATAAGATGATATAGCATAGAGTATGCGGTCAGTACTTGAAATGTATTGTGTATGTATAAAAAGTAAACCATACTAGTAAAGTAGTATAAAAGTGAGATTCAGAGAGTAATAACATAAATCATGAGTTCCTGATCATAAACTGAATATGAGGACTCAAGGCTTTCAAATCTGAACATAATATGAGTATAACTGATTTCGTAAGTAAATCCTTGTAAAAACATCACTTGAGCTAAATAACATAATTATAGGAATGCATAATACATGAGGAATAATGAGAGACTCTCCATTAGGGTTACCATCATGATAGATCTTATGTGATGCCCCAACTATCACACTCAAGTTGGAAGAGCCATCCAAAGCCTTGTTAGGGAAAAAGACGTTACATAAACCATGATATCATATCAAGCTAAGCCTTTTGGGGTGGGAAAAACTCTCTTAAGAGGTCCTGATATACGTATACCTATGGTGACATGTAGTTCTGAGATCTGGGTCCTTGGACCTACGGGCCTACTCGGTGCTAGACACTACTCCCAAAATATGCATATAGCTCACATTGTTTTTCAACAAAGCTTAAATCATTTCTTTGGAGTCTTGACTCTAAAAATATCTTTAAAGCTCAACATATTAGCCTTAGCTAAAATTGTGGAGAAAACATACTTGACTTGCATGGGCTTTCCCAAATCATTAAATTCATACATAATATGCTTAATAACTTGACATCATGGAATCATGGACTTGAAATTCATAACCTGCATGCATATCTTGATAATTCATCATAACTAATATCATGAGTTCTAAGCTTGAAATTCATAATATCATGTAAAATTGGGTAAAACCCTCATAAGCTTATAAACATGAATTTAATAGGAACATTTGTAGAAACATGCATTGTTAATCCTAAAATATGATTTGAATCATAATAGACTCGAGTTCATGGAATTTCATAAGAGATTTCATCACTATTGGGTCTAGCCCTATAATTTAATAACATCATGCTTGCAACTTGCATTCATGAATTAAGGGTGAAGATTAGGAATGAGGGTGGAAGAAACTCCTTATTGATAAGCCCACATACCTGGGTAAGCTGATTTCTTGACTTAACTTGACTTGGAGACCCAATGGAATCTAGGATGAATCTTGAGGAAGAACCCTAGGTTGTTCTAGAGAGTCTTGAGAGAATTGATCTTCTATTTAGGGTACGAGGAAGAGAATGAAAATTCTAGTGTTGATAATATCTTTAAAACACCCTTTCCCAAGATTAAAATGAAGTATTTTAGGAGTTAGAAACTTAAAAATTATGAAAATACCTTTAATGAATCGACTGGAAAAAGGACACTGTCAATCCCAACGAGGGACTAAATTTATTGGGGGAGGTAACTAGTCGTCCCTTGACCCCCTTCTATTGGAAATTTCTTCCTATTATCTGATCCATCCAACCCAATGACTGACTTAACGAGACGTCGGGGACACGAAGACTCATTCCCTCCATCCATTCTGACCACTAGAAAAATCCACCCTTCTTTACCACTATGCACTTAACGGGTGACCTAACGAACCATGGGTTGACATGGAGACTCTTCACCCTATCCGTTGTCACCTCAAAGAAGTACCCATTCTTCAACTTTGAAACAGACACAACGAGTCACTTAACGACCCGTTAGGTCACTTGACGGGTCACTAGATGGCTCGTCCTGTGACCTGGTGCAAGTTTTTCTATTTTTCTATGATTCAACCCTCGGGTCTAATCATAGGGACTTTTTGGGGTGTTACAGTCATCATCCACCCCCTGCTAATCAAAGCATATAGTCTAGCCCATTTTTCATATCTAGCAGATACCAAATACTCTTTCAGTCTAACATCCACTATCTGTACCTTTGCCATTAAGTCATCAAAATCTTCTTGTTTGTATGTTTTTGCCGTTGAATAAAATACCTCATTCAAATGTTAGTGGTTCTTCTTCTATTTCTTAAATACATTTTCCCAAAGATGTCAAATGCAAGTGCAATGAGGGATAGTAGGATACACCCTAGATATAGATTTGATAATGCTTATACTCCTATCAGAAACAATACACATATTTGCTCGTTCACCAAAAGCACCTTTAAAATTCTCAAAAAATCATATCTAAGAAGCATCATTTTTTGTGTCAACTACTTCAAATGCTAGAAGTATAATGTTTCCTAAAAAAATGGAAATTAGATACATTTATAAATAAGAAAAGACAAAAGGTGTATCTATATATACACATGCATAATGTATTAGTATACCAATGTTTATAAGCGATATTCACATTAATAGATTTTAATACTTGCTCCATTAAATGTGCTCACTGAAACAAAAGTTTCGTTATGTCTCGACTTAAGATGACTGTCATCCACAACCACAATCGACTGCACTAGTCGTATCTTGTAATAAATGCATGTAAAGATATAAATAAATGCATGAACTCATCTTTAGGGAACTTGTGCATCCTATTACATACGAATTAGGATACACTTTATCTAACAAATACAAATATCTTGACAATTTACTATATGAATCTGATGGGTCACCGCTCAACATCTTTATGGCCCTCTCTTTAGATTGCTATGCCTTCGGGTAATTAATATCCACACCAAGATCTAGTTTCATATAATCGATTATGTCTTTTGGTATGTATTTTCTCTTGTGATTTTTGTAATTTAGTGAAAGTGTCACCCATATCATTGCATAACTTGCTTGTCATCGTGAATATACCTTATCCTTCAATGAACATGTATGCTCATTGTTGAACCCTAATATTGAACAATTTAGATTCATTTAAAGTTGATGCCTTCAAGAACCATTCATACTCCTTAGATACACACTAAATAGTGTAATTGCAAAAATAAGTGTTTTTACATTATTATGTCATAATCAATACCATGATAAACTATAAACTTGATCAATATCAGATACACAAAATACATGATCAATATCAAATCCACATACAGTTAGCATATTTTGTGTAATGGTGCTACACAGACATTGTGTATCTGTAACACCTCCGACTTCGGGCTATGTTTGAGTCGTCTAGGTATATAGATAGACCCAAATATGACTAAATTATTATGGCAAGTAGATGTTAAGATCAATTTATAAGTGTAGGAAGTGTTTTGGATGTTAATTAAGGTCACAAGGAACCTCTAGCATAAAGTTGAGTTGAGAAGAACCTTTTTACCGATTGAGTTTTTATATAAGTTTTTATAAAGGTCAAATTAAAATGCCATAATTACAAATTTACAAATTCATTTTGGGTGATTCAACACATCACGTTGAAGCCGTTTGAGTCTTCTTTCCAAAACATCCAACTTTGCATCAATCAGAGTTCCGAATAAAACATTATGAGAAATTTAGTAGAGCACAGTCAGGTGTGACGGGGAGAGTGACAACGCGTCAACCACCCGAAGGACCATCAAGATTGATCCATCAACCTTAACCAGATATAATGAATTTTCACCCCAAAATGATGGGCAAATTGATAGTCCATTGAGGGACTGACGGCCCATCCCTTAGGGCATCACATGGGGGTTTCAGGGCCTTTAAAAGTCGCCTTAAATAAGTTTTTTGGTATTATTCCGCCTCCATATCAACCCTATCAGTTTCAAGAGCCCTCTTCAACCCTCCTAAGTATAGGTAAGCATTCTCCAACCTATTACAATATAAATCCATGAATTTCTTCATGATTCTAACATCAAAATCATCTTCCTATCTCTAGCAAGGTCAAGAAAAATATTTGAGTTTCAAGACTTGAAATCTTGCACACGCCCCCTTCATACAAGGTAAGTAACTTTCCTAAAACCTTATATGAGTATTAATTTGTACTCCTTAGAGATGTTCTAAGGTCAGGAATCATGATAAGTGTAGCAAGACATGAGTTTATGTGATGACCTAGGGTTAGGATTTATGAGATTGTTTTGGTATTGAGGATGGATGTGGTTGTTTTGGTTGGACTTATAACGGTTATGCTATTTGTTAAGGGGCTGTAGAAAGAAATGGTGTTAGGACACTCCACTCATAAGAGGCTTGAATTTCCTATTCCCTCCGGGCGTTTGAGGAATTGCGTCTATGACTTGGATTTCGTGGTAAAGCTATTGATTGTAGTTCCTACCCATATAATTGTTACAAATTGATGTTATAAGAGGATAGTGGCTTCGTGTTGATAGATGTGAGGCTAAAGATAATGTATATAGGGTACTAATGGGGAATTTATTCCACCCTCATGCCCAATTTCATCTCTAATTCATGAACCCAAGTCTCCAAGCACGATGTTATGAAATTCTAGAGTTAGGATCAATTCTCGAGAATTCTCTTATGATCTCTTATGAATTCAGGTCCATTATGACTCAACCCATGTTTGTTGATTATGAATGCATATTTATACTAAGATCCCTTATGAATTCATATTTTCTAGCTTATGATGATTTTACCTAATCTTACATGATATTATGATTTTCAAGCTTATGAGCCTAGAATTTCAAGTTATGATGAATTATCAAAGTATGCATGAATGTTTACGAATATTAAACTTATGATTGTATGATTTCGAGTTATGAAGTTTTATACGTGTATGGATTTCATGAAAATCAAGTTTATGTATCATAGCCAATTCAATGGAAATGTTTCATGGATAGTTCACGTATGCCAAGTATGATTATGATTTCATGATTTTAAACTAGCCTACACAAGATCAAGTATATTTTCACGATGATGATTCTGAGTCATGTGTATATTTTTGGGAGGAGCATCTAGCACTGAGTAGGCCAGGGATTTGAGGACTCACGTCTCAGAACTACATGCAACCATATGTATATATTCATATTTGAAGCCTCGCTAGAGAGTGTTCCCCCAACCCGACGGGGCTCATGAGTGATATCACGCCTTATCATTCTCTACCCTGGAAAGACTTAGGACGACTTTGCCCACTTGAGCGAGATAATTGGGGCATCGTGTAAGCTTTATCATGATGGTTTCAATTATGATGAGTCGCCTATTGTCCTCATGTTTTAAGTTATTCTTGTTCATTACTTTCGATATTATGTTTTATAGCATATTTGACTGATTGATCCTTTATGAACTTTTACTTAATTTCAAGCATGGAAAACTATATGGTTTTTACTTTCAAAACTTTGGGTCACTATATTTTAGATTATGATGAATAACTCATGTTTATGACTATCTCATGACCATAATTTCAGCATGTTGTCCCTACTCTTATGTTTTAGCTTGTCTTATACTCATGGTCTTATTTTATTAATTTAAAAGCATGTTTTACTTACTCCACATACTCAGTACATTTAAAGTACTGACAGTATACTCTATGCTATATCGTCTCATGATATAGGTTCGGGTGCCCAGTCTCAGCCAAGACTTTAGCTTTGCTCCCTCTTCAATCTAGCTTAGCCCTAGTTTGGGTGAGTCCTCATCTTCCAAGGATATTTGGAAGTTTGTTATGTTATGTTATGTCTTTCAATTTCATACTTAGTCGAGCTAGTTGGTGGTGTTGTCCCATCAGCTCATGTAATGACTAGCGGCTTTTCAAATAATTATGTGTAGATGTTCAGCTATGTTAACTTATAGTCCCGCTAACGTCCTTATGATATTTTAGATTTTTGCTCATGTTTTGGTTTATGTTGTACTTCCACCTAGTTGTATGCTCTTCATTATGCTATGCATGTGCCATGGGTTAGCTTGGAGGCATTCGCGGTTTTTGATCCCGTGTCATTATTCGGGGTCCATTTTGGGTCATGACAAACTTGATATCAGAGCATCAGGTTTAGGTGTTTCCTAGGGTGTCTGAAAAGCCGGTTAAGTAGAGTATTTTTATCATGAGTGTGAAGCGCATCACTATTATTAGGAAGAGGCTACGAAACGTTTTAGGAATGTTTCACTTCTTTCATGTTTGGTATCATGCAATAGAGATGTTCCATAAGGACTTTATACAGATTCGTGCCTTGTTCCAGTTCTGTTAACTATGCCTCATCTTCGAGGTGATAGAAATAACAAAGCTCAGATTCCTATCAGTGAGGTGCTCTCAGATAGAGCCAGTAGAAAGTTAAGGGACTGCACAAGGGCCCAAGAGGAGCCTATTATTGTAGTTAAGTATAATGCATCACAAGAATGCACTTTTGTTCTCATGAATTAGGCGTGGAGCCTATAGTAAGAAATGCTCACAAAACCCCCCTTTTGGAACTTTGATGCGAATGACACCCTTAGGGGGATAGTGTGTCTCTAAGTGCTTGGGTAGTATTATCACCCCTGAGATGGTGTTATTTGGATTGTGTGAGCCATGAGTAGTAACATGAACCTAGAGCTAGAAATATAAAGCTAGAAGTGTGGAAGTCAAAAGTAGGGATGGTGATTGAGGGAAATATGCCACCATAGTCATGTATCTATAAGGTAAGTAACGAGATGATAAGCCTTGGTGTTGACGAAGAGTAATAAGTTTTGTGTAGATTCCATGGTAGTATTTAGAGGGAGAGTTGTTAATAAAGATAACTTAGAGAATATTTGAACTAGAGTAGAAGATCATGAGGACATGTCAATGAGTTAGATAAAGATTAAGTATAGGTAATTGGAGGCTAAGTCAATGGGTGAAGTAGAGCCTTGAATGTCAGAAAGGAAGATGTGCACCAAGGTTATAGGTAGTTACACTAGATTCTAAGCTCCTAAAGTGCTATATGTTCTTCGTTTATTAGTCTTGAGTTGAGAAGTGTGAAGGATGAGAGCTATGTACTATATGGTGTTCCAAAGAGCCAAAGTTAGAGTATTTTAAACAAGGCATATGATTTTAAACATCTTAGTATAAGCTTTATCCCGTGTATTAAGTGGTTAGGTGATTGGACGTATGAGGTTGATAAGGCAGGAAGGGTATGAAACCCTTAGTGATTTCTTTAGAGACTAAAGAGAGGTTAGGGGTTAACCAAGAAATAAACCATAGCATAAGTTTTAGTACTTACAAGTGGAGTTGGAAAGGAAGAGTTTGACATCCCTATGTATAGTAATACTCCGATCCCACAAGCCATAGTGATCACAGTCTAGCCTAGAGAAGAGGTCCAAAGTCTTAGAATAATGACTTTGAGCTAAGGGGGAGATGATAAGGTGAAGGACCAAGTCAAGTCTTGAGTTTCCAATTGTGAAAGGTTCAAGAGTAGTAACTATGAGATGTCGATCCATTCTTATTCAGGTGTTTCCCTTGTACTTCAGTCAACATGACACTCTATTCATGTAGTATGTAATCATGCCATGACCTTGTCTATGGTCTAAATACTCTATTCCCACGCCCATACTCAGATTTCTAGAATGAGAAGTAACCACCTCAGACAGCGATCTCAGTCTCACTCAAGGATTCCATAAATCCCAACTTTATTTATGGAATTCGTTATACCTGTAAACTCATACCTCAAGTATGCTCATCTCTATGAACTCAATCCTCAATATTCTCCTTAATGGATCATAAGATCATGCCACATTATGTATGTGCTCAGTTTAGATTTCTTGAACGATTCATGCTTACGATTTTCTTACTCAAGCCCTGTGTGTGTTCACCCATGACATAAATAATGGTTATAACGTGTACATTCCTGATAACTCTCTAGTCATACCTTAGGTTCCCAATATGTAGAAGTTCATGAAGTGAAGCTATTAGCCATGCCAGGAGGACAGGGAAATTCTTGGATAGTGTAAGTTATAGATGATCCATGGGATAATTATAAGTGATAGGATTGAATGATGTGATGATATATGGGTGGAACATAGAATGGGTTGACTAGTTGCTCCATGATTTGAGCTCGAGGTTAGGTGATTTTCATGATTAGAAGAAGAACTTGTATACTTGAGGGATAAGGAGGCCATTCAGTGAAATCCTTTATGGAGGTGTCCACTTGTAGAGAAGGCTATGTGGAAAGACGAAATAGATATTATGACCAAAGCCCTCACCTCTTTCCTTTCAGCTCAGTTCTAGCATGAAGTAATAGTTTCCTCCTGCGTGTTCCACTCAGTTTCATGTCCCTTAGTTACTGTCATGTCTTACTATGCATGCATGTTTCATGAAATCAAGTTCAGCATATGTATCTTAGTCCGGAGTTAATCACTCCATCAGTATTAAGTGTTTAGAATTTTGTATTAGGATTGCATCTCTTTTCTGATCCTTTTAGTTTAATTAGTCTTCCTTCGAGGATGAATGATCCCAAGGGGGAGAATTATAACACCTTAGACTTTTAGGCTAAGTTTGAAGCCATCTAGGTATGTAGATAGACCTGACCCCAACTAAAGTCTTATGAAAACTAGGTGTTAATATCAACTCATAAATGTAGGAAGTGTTTTGGATGCGAATTAAGGTCATAAGGAAACTCTAGTAGAAAGTTGAGTGGAGAACTTTTTTACCGATCGAGTTTTCGTATAAGTTCTTACAAGGGTCAATTTCAAATGACCATAACTCCTAATTTGAAAAGTGATTTTAGGTGATTCAACACATCAAATTGAAGCCCTTTGAGTCTTCTTTCCAATGCATCCAACCTTGTATCAATCATAGTACGGAGTAAAAGTCTATGAGTAATTTAGTGGAGCACAGTCAGTGTAACGGGGAGAGTGATGGCCCGTTAACCACCCGACGGCCCATCAAGATTGCTCCTTCTACCTTAACCATAAACAGAGAATTTCCATCCCAAAGTGATGGGCAACTTGACGGTCCATTGGGGGACTAACGGCCCGTCACTTGGGGCATCACATGGGGGTTTCAGGGCCTATAAATGATTTTCTTGGTATTGTTCTGGCTCCAGATAAACCCTATCAGTTCCAAGAGCCCTCTTAAATCCTACTAAGGCTAGGTAAGAATTATCCAACCTATTACAACATAAATCCATGAATTTCTTCATGATTCTAATATCAAAATTATCTTCCTATCTCTAGCAAGGTCAAGAACAATCTTTGAGTTTCAATACTTGAAATCTTGAGCACTCCTACTACCTCTAAGGTAAGTAACTCTCTTAAAACCTTACATGAGTATTTTTTTATACTCCTTAAGGATGTTCTAAGGTCAAGACTCATGGGACGGTGCTAGGAGGCCATGAGTTTATGTGATGACCTAGGATTAGGGTTTATGGGACTATTTTGGTGTTAATGATAGATGTAGTAGTTTTGGTTGGACTTGTAATGGTTATGATTATTGTTAAGGGGCTGTAGAAAGAAGTGGGTGTTAGGAAACCTCAATCATAAGAGGATTGAATTTCCTATGCCCTCAGGGTGTTCGATGAAATGCCTCTATGACATGAATTTTGTCGTTAGACTATTGATTATAGTTCCTATCCATATAATTATTATAGATTGACGTTATAAGAGGATTGTGGCTTCGTGTTGATAGTTGTGAGGCAAAAGATAAAGTATGTAGGATTATGAAGAGGGGATGTCTTCCACCCTCATGCCCAATTTCATCTCTAATTCATGAATTCAAGTCTCCAAATATGATCTTATGAAATTCTAGGGTTAGGATCAATTCTCATGAAATCTCTTATGGTCTCTTATGAATTCTTGTCTATTATGATCCAACCCATGTTTTATGATTATGAATGCATGTTTCTACTAATATCCCTCATGAATTCATGTTTTCAAGCTTATGATGATTTTACCCAATCTTGCATGATCTTATGATTTTCAAGCTTATGAGCCTACTACTTCAAGTTCTGATGAATTATCAAAGTATGCATGAATGTTTACGAATCTTAAGCTTATGATTTTATGATTTCAAGTTATGAAGTTTTATACAAGTATTTATGGATTTCACGAAAATCAAGTTTATGTATCATAGCCAATTCAGTGGAATTATTTCATAGCTAGTTCACATATGTCAAGTATGATTATGATTTCAGAATTTTAAACTAGCACATGCAAGATCAAGTATGTTTTCCCAATGATGATTATGAGCCATGTGCATGTTTTTGGAAGTAGTGACTAGCACTGAGTAGGCCATAGATTTCGAGGATCTAGGTCTCAAAACTATGTGCCACCGTAGGTATATATTCATATTTGAGACCTCACTAGAGAGTGTTATCCCTGCCCAACGGGGCTCATGAGTGATATCACGCCTTATCGTTCTTTGCCTTTGCAAGACTTAGGATGACTCTTCCCACTTGAGTGAGATAGTTGGGACATCATGTAAGCTCTATCATTATGGTGTTGTTAATGATGAGTCTCCCATTGTTACTCATGTTTTATGTTATTCATGTTCATGACTTATGATACTATAATTTATAGCGTATTTGACCCATTGATCCTTTATGAGCTTTTATTTAATTTCAAGCATGGCAAACTATATGGTTTATACTTTTAGAAGTTTGGTTCATTTTGTTTTATGACTATCTCACTATTATGATTTTAACATGTTGTCTCTTCTCTCATGTTTTAGCTTGTCTTATACTCATGGTCTTATCTTACAGATTTACGAGCATGTTTTACTTACCCACATACTCAGTACTTTTAAAGTACTAACCACATACTCTTATACTATATCTTCTCATGATATAAGTTCGGGTGACCAGTCTCAACCGATACATTAGCTTCACTCTTGCTTCAATCAAACTTAGCCCCAGTTTGGGTGAGTTCTCATCTTCTGAGGACACTTGACAGTTTGTTATGTTTTGTTATGTCTTTCAGTTTCAGACTTAGTCGAGATAGTTGGAGGTGTTGTCCCATTAGCTCATCTTATGACTAGATGCTTTTCAGACAATTATGTGTAGATGTTCAATGATGTCCCTCTTATGTCCTTATGATATTTTAGACTTAAGCTCATGTTTTGGTTTATTTTGTAGTTCCGCTTCGTTTATGCTCTTTATTATGCTATGCATGTGCCATGGGTTAGCTTGGAGCTATTCACGATTCTGGGTCCCGTGTCACGATCTAGGATCTATGCTCGAGCCGTGACAGTATCATCTGAAATGTTGATATATATTCAGTTATAGTAAAATAGACAAATCCTGAGTACAGATACATTGAAACAATATTATTCATCAAGTAGTCGATGAGATGTTAACCTTTTAGCATTAGATTTAATAATTCAACATGGAAATCTTTGATCAATGGCGTAGTGTTTTATCACAACAACAACAGTTGATATTATCCTTGTATATTTGAGTTTCTATAATATCTTTTTGTTTACGATATGAAATTATAAAATGAACCTTATCTTCTTTTATCAATAATGCTTCATAGATAACAAACAGTGTTAGTGCTAGTGTATCAGACGAATTCACCTGCTGCAAATCTTTCAAACAACCAATATGTCATATATCAATTTGAAAATCACTATGTACAAACTTGTTGTATATTAGTGACTTATCCGATACTGATACATAATAGATATACTTCAAAGTTCCTGTTAAATCTCTTCAACTTAACATACAATCTCATGCCTATATGGTTTAGTATTTTCATTAGTGTTGAATTACCTTCCACAGTATATTTGATTGTATACTTTTATGAGTATCATCGATCCTTACTTGCTTCGCAATTATTGCAACAAGTTCTTCATATGAAACATAATCCTTGATGATAATACCGTCTATAATGTAATCAATATAAACATTCTCCGAATTTCCACTTCCTAAAATGACGAATCAGTATGATAATATTAGACATTGTGATAGGAAGATGATAAATGGTAGATGAAGAATCAAAATACATTTGAGCTTGAAATTCTGATATGAAAAAAAAATCTCCAAATCTTCCCCTCTGTAGAATAACTAATAGGAGATTGTATACCGATGTATCTTTAGCAACCAATTATATTTATTGATGTACTAAAATGCATGAGTTTAAAGATTGAGATTGAGAGATTTACTCCCATTAATCACACTTTTTCATTATACCAGAAAATAGTTTCACTGGTAATTAAACACTTTTAAATGCAGCTCTATCTCAGATACAGAATTACAATTTGTCGATACACTGTGTCAGCGTGTGGAAACCTTGCTACTTTTGATAATTATGAAAACTATTGCTACATATAGTAAATAGCCCACAAAATGTCAGTAGTTATGAAAATTTCCCAAAAATATACATGTTCCTTTCTTAAATAGGTTAAAAATATTATTGTAAAATATATTAAAATGATAAAGGAAAATATAATATTTGTAAACAAACGTTAGTGTAATGGAGTAAAATCTGAGGGAAGGTCTATATATATATATGTAT
>JACEIK010002440.1:62404-88737 GCA_018107945.1 Datura stramonium
AGAGATTGAAGAATCATGCAATTGGGCAAAACCCCATACTTGATCATAGGTAATTTATCATATTTTGATCAGGATTGGGCATGGGTGTGGAAGAAAATACCCGCTCGTAGCCTTACATACCTAAAAATGGTGAATTCTAACACCCTCTAATTGCCCATCTGAGATTCCAATTGGAAACCTTGAGATTACACCTTGAACCTCCCCTTCAAACCTTCAAACTTGCATGCATGAGAGTAATGTCTTAGGATAGGTTTTACCCTGCTTAAAACCTACTAAAATGAGCCTTAAACGACGTAGTATAGGTCTTAGGAACTTAGAAATTATGAAAATACCCTTACTAAATTCACAGGAAAACACTGTCAGGTGACCCTAACGGGTGACCTGACAATTTATCGGGACGGGCAACGACTCTTCGAGTCACCCGTTAATTACACTGGTCAATGGATCTATTGGGATCGTAATGGATGACTTAACGACTCATCCCCCATGTCCACGACTCGAGGCCACCTTCCATCTAGTATACTGCCCTAACATTCAACCTGCTTGCTCACGACTCACCTCATGAGTTGTTGGGACTAGCCACGACTCGTGGGGGCCAATCCATTAGGTACACTGGTTGCTACTTCTCACTTAATTCCAACATCACCCCCACGAGTGACATGACGACTCGTTGTGTCTGACCATGAGTTGTTCTCTCCCCTGTGGGGACCCCGATACTTCATCTATTCCAAGCCTGCCCACGAGTCATTTGATGACTTGTAGGGTATCCTCATTAGTCATCCCACAACTCGTCCTGTGCCTGCAATATCAATTCCACAATTTTCCCGTTTCAACTCCTGGGTCCGCTCCTTAAGCTCCCGGGGTATAACACTATAAAAGATCAAACAAGAAGATTCTTAAGGTACTTCCTCAATTCACTTGGATTCTAAAGAGAGACTGTGAAATCGAAGTACCTAGGTATGTAGGATTTTGAATGAGAGTTCCCCTTACCTCTCATGATCCACTTCCTCTCTATGCTGATGAATTCAAGTATTAAGTTAAATTGATGATCTGATGGGGTTTTAAGTCCAAATTTATGAAATTCTCTTTGATTTGATTATGGTTCAATTTTCTTCATGTTCTAAATGTTGTTTTAAGATCTTTGGGAATATTTTATATTTAAATTGATTATTTATTTTATGATTTCAAACTCAAGTCAATCTATGCCCAATTATGCAAGGTTTAATGAAAAATCAAGTTATGATTCTATTATGATTTATGATCTTATTAAGCCTAAATTATGATTTATGATTCATGTTATGATTTCTATTCAAGTACTCTTCATGTATTTATGAATATCAAGTATATGAATTTTCACAAGTATGCATATTCTTCATGATTTATGAAGTTATGATTCTTGGCCGACTCACGGGTCCTTATTCATGGATAATCATGTATTTCAAGTATGATCAAGTATGTTATGATTTATTTGGCCATGAACTTCATGTATGATTACATAATTACGATATAAGCCTCATGTCCATGTTTTTGGGAGCAGTGTCTAGCATTGAGTAGACCCGACATTCAGGTAAACCCCGGGGTCTCAAAACTACGTGCCACTGTTGGTATATACATATATTTATGGATCCCCCGTGATATCACATCATGCACGTCCCTTGCCTGGAAAGCTTGAGACGGCTCTGCCCACTTGAGTGAAAAGTTGGGGCATCATGTAAGCTTTATCATGATGGTGTCGGTTAAGAAGAGTCCTCCCATTGTTCCTCATAATTTATGCATGGTTATGTTTATATTACTTTGGCTCAAGTTATGTGTTATAAAGTTTCTTATATGACTATGATTATGATTGGATTATGAATGGTTTGAAAACCTTGAGCCCTTATGTTTACATTATGATAGTTACTTCATGATCATGCCGTCCTACTCTTATGAACTCTTATGTATTTTTAATTGTCCATTTTACTTACCTTGCATACTCAGTATATTTCAAGTACTGACCGCATACTCTATGATGTATCATTTCATGATACAGGTCTGAGGGATCAATATCAGTTGCATCATTAGTCCTGCTTTCCCCTCAGACCTGTTTTAGCCAGCGTTGGTGAATCCTCATCCTTCAAGGACATTCAGTTATCCATTGTTATGTTATTCCAGTTTCAGACTTTTGTCGAGCTAGTTGGGGATGTTGTCCTATCAACTCATCAGCTATGTTAGAGGCTTTTCAGACAATATGTAAAAGATCAGCTTGTCAGTATTTATTCTATTTTAGATTTATATGTATGCAGACTTTCGCTTAAGCATATTTTATTATTTCAGTTCTTCTTATGGTATGCTCTTAGCTACTATGTTCATGACATGGGTCGACTTGGAGCCTCTCGGGTTCCTTGTCCCGTGTCTCTATCCGAGCCTATGTTAAGATCGTGATAATAAAATAATAAGTAAAAATTACCATAATAACCCCGACTCTACAAAGACTTTCACCAAGATCTAGTCTAGACAGGTACAAGAGCTCTACTTAGAGTAACTTACACGGTAAGATTAGATAGCTTCTCCTACGGAGAGAACACAAAAGCTGATGCTGACTACGCCATGTCAATCATAAAACTTCAACCTGCCATAACCTATACCCAAAAAGTGTAGCAAGATAGTATCAGTACACCACACGTACCAATAGACATCATTAGCCGACTAGAATTAGTTCATGTAATAGTATAAAATTAATATGGAATCAAAATCCATCAATTTTAACAACAATTCATCATATTATCGATCCAATTACATTCACTGAAAATGGGTAGTCATCAGATAACATGAAATATAAGACCAATCGGAGTAAGGTATTAAGCTGGCCTGCTCACTGAATTGGACCTTGCTGCAATAGTGGTATGACTGCGGTAGCGGTCTCGCCGCAGCTGTAAGGTCATCGCTGCAGTAGTACTGTGTAGATAGTAAACTTGACCAAGCTGTAAACTATAGATTCCTCACATAGAATTTTCTCACAATTAGTTCATCAATTCCGAGCAGGTTTATGAATAACCAAAACTCAACAACCAACTCATCAACCTATCTCATTAAATATACACATGAATCCTCAACAGTCAATTCATCAACTTATCACATTGGATATACGTATGAATCCTCAATAATTAATTCATCAATTTATCATTTTCTATACACGTGAATCCTCAACAATCAATTCATTAACTTTCCACAGTTTAACAACTAATCTCTACCATTATGAAGCAGGTTATGATGAACACATCAAATTTAATTACAATTAACTGCACATTCAAACATCTTAGTTCATACGGTTCTTATAGCTTCAAACCTAATCCTTAATCGCTATATCTCCATCAATATCATACCATTGGTAAGGTGTCGGGCACATGCCTCTGTCACCTCACCATGCACACTCTCATAGAATATCACTGTACACACATACCAGAGTTTCTTATTTTTTTCCTTCCAGTCATGACATGCAGGGGACTCTAGAAATTCATGTACCATACCGGCATGGTACCCGCTCCCACTCATCTGCTCGTCCGGATGCTTCCCTAGGATACGAGTCACTCAATTATCATCGCTCGTCGGATGTTCCTCGGGCACGAGTAAGTCATCTTAGGATAAAATATGTTATCCACTTTTATTCTCATAATATATATGTTATCAATTGGTCATTTAGTATGGCTTTCAGAGGAATCATGTTGCCCTCATCAACTTGGTTATATTTACCAATATTCAATCATTTCATGACAATTTGAAAGGACACATACAACATCTAAATGCACCCAAAATTTTACAACTACAACATTTATTAACATTCTTCATCTCAAGCTCACTTTACAAGCATACTTAAGAAATCATCACATTAGCAACAAGTAATGTACGAAGACCAGCTAAGCATGTTATCACTCCACATATATACACATCATTATATAAATTTTAAATCCTTATAAAATCATAAACTACTAGCAAAGTCTCGCATCATCTATCACAATGATAACCCACACAATGTAACCTTCACATTTTGTTGGTTCAACCTCTCCTACCCTCTCACCTAAGGACCTATCACACAGTCCGATTTTTTCTATGATAATTGTTATACTACATATTAGTTCCCAGACAACTTGCTTGGCCCCATCTTCTACCCCTTAACCTATTATGTCCCAAAGTAAACTCGTTAACGCATCATAATCCTTCCCATGCACCCCAGGTTAGTTGCCTACCTTGCTGCAATGGGTGCAAAAGTACCCGTTCTTCCCTCACCTCGGACTCGTCTTAAGTTAGTTAATTTATACTACCTGCCTTATGTTATCGTTCTAACTATTAAGCTACAACATCCAACTCATATAACCAAAACTAAGTCAGATCACTCGCCTCTTCCCTTTATGCATACTATTAAAATTATTCAATCAGGATTATACTATCAAGATTACACTACCAAAATTTACAATCAAGAACAACTACAAACACAAGTCATCAAGAGTAAATTATCAAGAACATCACATCAAAAGCGCACCCCTTTATTAATTATCAACTAGGTTTTCCCTTCCCACATATTTTTGTATTTAGGATTAATCCTCCAATTTTCATATTTACATCACTACTAATCTTTCATCATGTCATCATATTTTATGATCTCTCTACCCTCATTAATTGTACATCAATAGTACACATGTTATGTTTCACTAATCATAGTATAACACAAAGATAAGTCATAACCTACCTGGGCGCCAAGCTAAATCCCAGAAAGTGATGGGATTTTGTTTCTTGCTTCGAATCCGATGCTTTTTAAAGAATTTCATCGGGGAGGATGGTGAAGTCTCTTCCTTCTCTATCCACCCTCTTCCTTTGCTAAAATAACTAGGATTTGTTTTTGGGGCGTTTTTTAATGAATAAACCTTGTTACAATAGGATCTAGATTTTAACAAATGGGAAAAAAATGGAATTCTGGTCTTTGTCTCCCACTACAGCGATGCGTGCTCTGCTGCAGCAGTCCCGCCATGGCGAGAAGTGTCCGTTGTAGTGATCCCATCGCTGGGCCCATGAAATTTTTTAGTTCTGTCCCTGTTTAGTTTCTAAGAAATAGTTATTTCTGCTCTTACCAAAACTACTATCAGTCCTGCATAAAAGTTATTTATAAATTCCCGTGTCAATATTGTAAGCATGCTATAATGATCAAACGAGTCATTACAATTAAATTTATATTTATTTCTTAATATTTTATTGGTTTATCTTAATATTCAATCCACCTGTAATTTAAATTTATTTGATTTATAAATTATCATAGTACCTGATTTCTCTAGAAAATCATATGAGGAACTTTCTAAATAGGAAAACAATAATATGTTTATTAAATGGAGCCTTATAAAATAAATACCAAATGATTTTTATCATCTGACTTTTGCTTTTATGTTAGGAATTGTCGTTCATTAGTGACAAGGGCACTTGAAGGGGATTATGAAGTGAGATATAGTAACCACTGCAATAAATTTTGCCTCGGTGATTTTTAGAATCATCAAAATAATACCGAAAAAGAGAATCGTGTCAAAATTTTGTGTTGAGATGTCGATTGAAAGTTGAATAGCAATATCCATTATGTTTGAATTAAGAAAGTTGATAAACTAATGTAATTTTGGAAGACTAAATACTGTATTTTTCACGATTTTTATTTCTTAATTTTTTTGTATTCTTGTGGATTTATAACATTATTTAAAAATTTTACTTTGTAAAATAAAATATAAGATTTGAATACTCTTATTTTGCTGAGCATAATAGCTAGATGATTAGTTTTAAATGTTGGGTTGAGATGTCGATTGGAAAGTTGAATAGCAATATCCATTATGTTTGAATTAAGAAAGTTGATAAACTAATGTAATTTTGGAAGACTAAATACTGTATTTTTCACTTCCATTTTTATTTCTTAATTTTTTGTATTCTTGTGGATTTATAACATTATTTAAAATTTTACTTTGTAAAATAAAATATAAGATTTGAATACTCTTATTTTGCTGAGCATAATAGCTAGATGATTAGTTTTAAATGTTCTTTGGTTATAGTGTTAATTTTAAAAGATTTCTATAAAAAATAATAAATAACTCTATCAATGAATCTATTTTGTGCTACTCAATATCATCTTTTAATAAAAATATAGAGCTAATATAGTGAAATATTTCTTTGTTTGAATTATCTACATATAAGATCAGCAATCTACCATTCTTACTTTTCAATCTTTAACTGACACTACAAAATTTTTTGATAAACACTTATGTAATTTTTTAAATTATTTTTTTCATCCATATGAGCTACATGTGCCAAAAGAAAAAGTTTAATGACCTTATTATCCATAAAAGTTGAACGACTTCTTAACCCCTTCAAGAAAAATTACTACAGTAAGATTTTTGTATAAAGATGAAGTTATACATTCTAATAAATACTTTAAAAATCAACATATTAAAATAGGCACATTAAAGCCGTTTCTTTCCACTACTTCTATAATAAATTGAGTCACTAATTTTTATTTCTCCTTATATTGAAACATAAAATATAATAATGCATGAAATTTTTCATAGTTGAAAATTACCATAAAACTATCATTTAAAAGCTAAATGATGTTATTGCCATTCATTATTAAAAAACTATAATAACTTTTATTAAGTGTTGATTTTAATTACATAAATGATTAATTGAAATTTTATTAAATAACAAATTAATAAATTATAAATGTTTAAACCCCTTTTCACTTCCTCAACAAAAGACATTTGATTTTGTAACAGCCCAAACCACCGCTTTTGTAGAAATTGTTCGCTTTGGGACTCACCCCCCTCACGGTTTAAAAACGTCTACAAGGGGGAGAGGTATCCAAGCACTTATAAAGCACTCTTCGCTCTCCTCCCAACCGATGTGGATTTGCCTAGACCAATGTGGGATTTGCCTAAGGCAAGCCTCACACTCACCCCCCCTTGGGACTCAGCGTCCTCGCTGAGGTTTGCCCCACCATCGGGTTTGCCCCCACCACCGCCCTAAGACCGGCTCCATACGACTGTAAAGCCCAGACCACCGCTTGTAGAAATTTTCCGATTTGGGGCTCACCTCACGGTTTTAAAACGCGTCTACAAGGGAGAGGTATCCAAGCACTTATAAAGCACTTCCCTTTCGTTCTCCCCAACTGATGTGGGATTTGCCTAGACCAATGTGGGATTTGCCTAAGGCAAGCCTCACACTAATCTGTAGCCAATATCTCATCCGTCTGAAATTTGGGTCTGTAGCCATAAACTCCGTCCGAATGGCCAGTCTCAGAGCCATACACTGTCTGCCTATCTGATTTTACTTTACTAAATTTATTCTGAAAATCTGTTTCTTTTTATTCTACAACATGCTTGCTAATCATACAACAGGCTATACCGAACTGAATGCTAACTCGCCCTTTGGCGCATGCTTCTTTATCTTTCAACCGAATGACTGGGTGTTTTTGAAAGTATCCCCTGATGAAAGGGGTGATGAGATTCGACAAGAAAGGTAAGCTCAGCCCAAAGGTAAAGAAGTTCGAAAGATAGTAAGATATACCTGATGAACGCTCAAGAATAGTAAAATTTAGTTAAAAAAAAAGTCAAGTCCGCCATATACGCCAACAGACAGCAAGATATACCTGCAAATTATAGATATGATTCAGTTGTGATATCGAAAGGTAGAGAGGTCATGTGAATCAGATAGGTCTAACTGCAAGTCAGAAGAAGTGGCGAACTGAGACTTGACCAGTAACCTTATTAGCAATATAAGGAAGATACTTCGAACCCTGTGAGCTCGCCTTAAAGCAAGATAAAAGGGAGAAGGAGAATAATAGATTTTGTGAAGAAATTAGAATTACCCCAGATGGATAGAATATTGTGTATTGCTGACTAAGCCTTGGACTAACATTTAAGAGACAGTAAGATTTGGTGGTCTGAATGCCGCAGCATGTCCGCCATGGAGAAGCTAAGAAACTACCGATACAACGATTCTAATCTAGTGTGGCCTAGAGATAAGGTCCAGCAGAGTCGTGGGCTCTCAATGTAACTTCTATAGGGGCCATAAGATTTGAATGTTGACCCCACATTGCAAGAGGGCGGAATTTAAACAGCAGACCATATAATTAAAGCTTATATGTTTGTTACTTCTAGAATGTGGGGCGACATAATACAATGAAATGTTAAGAGAAGGGCAAGAGATATTAATAGACCGTGAGAAGCGGTATCATGGGTGGTATGAACTCAGCAAAGCATGTTAGAGATTGTGTATCACCTTACAAAATTCGGTATGTATCGTACGTAGTTATTGATACAGATAATAGATATGCTGTGAGCAGCCGCCATAGGGTTAAGCAACCGCGCATGCTGATTAGTGATAGAAAGCATGTACGTATTGCATCATAGACCCCTTGCCAAAAAAAAAAAAAGAAGAGAAGAAAAGAGAAAGGGAAAAGAGAAGAGAAGGCAGGCTAAGTGTGACCTTACGTATGAAGCCATTACAGAAACTGTCTCAGTTCCCAGTTATTGAGTTAACAGACTTATATGTTGTTGCCGATCTAGGCCTTGCTTACTGGGACTAGTAGCCTCGAGTCAGTGGTTAGATGATAAGAAAGTTACGCTAGACGGTCTACCGACCAACTGGCGCCTGGTATTAGCAGGAAGCATCCCTAAAGATCAGTAACATTAGTGCATGTGCTAGAACCAGAATTAGAAGCCGAATAGGCATACTTCGAGGATTAGCACAATGTAGAATTGTTCCAAAGATGTTAAGTGGATGTACATCATTTTCCCAAATTTCCTTGTAGGGAAGAGTCGGCCTTAGTCAACCTAGCAGTTATTACGTGAAACACCCCGCAAGTCAGCCAGCCATCCCAGTCAGGCAAACTGCGGTACCCAAGGAAGGGTCCACATCAGTAGTTAGTGACAAACTAGTACTTCTATCCGGTTCTCGTAAGATATCTGTAGATGGCGCAGCCCTAGCAGCTACTACAAGTAATAGCTCATAAGATAGAGAATTTCCCAGAATAGCAGTATAAATCCAAGTGGATACGCACAAGGCGTAAGAAATTGGTGGTACTCGCTACAATAATACCAACAATATTAAGACCAAGAGACTGCAGACTCCCTGATCCAGAGATTGGATCGCCTGGAGTAAGTCCGATTAAGCCCAAATTTGGCGCTTGTTCAAGTAGAATAACAAAGCAGTTAGATGCCCAATAACTCCACAGTTATGCATGGCTGCAGGTGATGCTCAAATAGGACATTTAGGGCATTGTTAGACTATTACCACATTCGGGTCATTCAACCCACTATTCAGCTATTCAAGTGTTGGCGCAGCAAGATCATTAGAGATCATGATCAATATCAGGATCCTCTGATCAGATAAAGGCACAAGGAAAAGGTGACGGTCGTCCAGGTTATCCCAGCAACAAGTAGCCTCAGCATGCGGCCATAAGGCCGATAAGCTCTAGCTATACCGGTAAATTACCCGTCGGTTTCTCCGCGTGATAAGCCAAGATGACCACTGACTATATTCCAAGCCTCTAAATACATGAATATCTGTGTCAGTCAAGAAGAGAAAATGAAGTAGCAGTAAAACGCCCTTAGCTACAAAGTCGTTAGGAGTTTGGCGTACTTGTAGTTTAGGGAACAACAACGGGTCTATCCAGAGAAATACCCCAATTGGTCAATTAGCCGTCGTATGATTTAAATGAAGGACAATAGAGAGGTAATTCGTAACACTTCCGTGTCGTCATTAGTTGTGGAGGTAAAGGAACGGCAATATGAGGACCTTGACTTGGTCCAGCTAAGACAAAATTCACAAGGTAAAGCGCCAGATTTTCGTGAGCACCGAGGACGGCGCTGCTATGTGTAAAGGCCGCCTCTGTGGTCACATTTCGTGGCTCCACAAGAGATTATGAACGAGGCACATTATGCCCGCTGATCGTGCTACTGGTGGCCCAAGGTCTTAACTCCACACAGGTGAAAGCAGAACAATTTAAACCAGGCGGGTTAACTCAGGACATAAGGCTGTGCCTCTCTCTCGGAAATGGGAAGCAGTGAATATGGATTTTGTATGTGGATTACCCCGTACTGCATAGACACGACTCTATATGGGGGATAGTTGATGATTGACAACCAGCTCATTTCTGCCAGTAAGAACCACCTTCTTGGCCGAAGATTATGCCGATTTGTATATCGAGAAATAGCCGATTGCACCTGAGTGCGTGATCCATCATCTCAGATGCAGGAGTGCAATTACAACTAGATTTTGGCACCGTTTCATATAGAGGTCTGGGTGCACATTAATTTGAGCACATCGTTCAACCCTCAGACAGATGGACAAGCTGAATTCATTCAGACGCTCGAAGACATGCGCAGCGTGTGTGCTAGATTTTGGTGGTAGCTGCGATGAGCATTTATCTCTAATCAAGTTTGCTTATAATAATAGCTATCACTCACCTATCCGTATGGCGCCTTCGAGGCATTATGATGAGTGAAATGCAGATCGCCGGTTGGCTGGTTTGAAGTAGGAGAATCAGCGTTGATTGGGCAAAATTGTTCACAGCGTCAAGAAAAGGTAAAGCTTATCGTAGAATGCCTACCGGATCGCATAGAGCCGCCAGAAATCATATGCGTACGGCGTGCGCGTAAACCCAGGGAATTCGATGTGAATGACTCGGGTATTTTTGAAAGTATCCCGATGAAAGGGGGGTGATGAGATTCCGGCAAGAAAGGTAATCAGCCCAAGGTTTGTCGGCCATCAGATTCGTCAAGAATAGGCCAAGTGGCGCATGAGTTGAACTTGCCTCCAGACTAGAATCCGCTCATCCAGTCTTTCATGTATCCATGCCGAGGGTAATGGATAGGAGACCCGTCCATGGCAGTCCCAGTCCGTGATATTCAGGTTATGGAAAAGCTGGCCTATGAAGAGGTTCCTAAAGAGGCTATCCTAGATGCATACAGATCTGCAGATTGAGAACTAAAGATATTGGCATCTGTCAAAGTATTGTGGCGAATAGGAACCGAGAGGAGATGACGTGGAGGCGGAGGAAGACATGAAAGCTAGATATCCTCACCTGTTCCAGGCCTAGTCAAGCGACAGTATGTCCGTATTACTTATGCAGTACCTTATGGTTGTATATGTATAAATGATAAGATGTTTAGTTATCTAACGAATCTTATAGTATCATGTGGAGTACCGTATTGACTTTTCTGCTTCAGGATTTTGGGATAGTCCAGATTACAGGGAAACTCTGGCCAAATTTTCCTAAGAACAAGGCTAAGCTAGTTGAGTAGTCCCCATATAGTAGACGCTTACATTCGAGGACGAATGTTCTTAAGGGGGAGAATGTTACACTTCGTAAATTCTCGATATAATAACATACATAGATGGGCCTATTCGCATGTTGGTTAAGAGTTTAGAATGCTATGTTAATAGAAAAAGGCCTGGGGGAAAGATCGACAAATGCCAAGTCGGGCGCTGGGTCCGCAAGGCAAATGCGACTTATAAATCACATTCCGTGATAATGTTATTTTATAAATCGCATTCCTTGAATGCGATTTGTAGTGTTCATTATATATAAGCCCCACTTCGGTTTTTAAGTGATATATATCATTTGATATTTCCAGAATCTGTAAGAGAGACAGAGAGAAGACGAAGGAGGCAATATATTATCGTTCGATTACGCTGCCAAATATAACTAAACTTAAATTAACCTCAGGTACCGTGGTATTTAGCAGCAGGGAGCATTCCTACGGATTTTGTTAGTATGAGGCTTGCCTTAGGCAAATCCCACATTGGTCTAGGCAAATCCCACATCGGTTGGGGAGGAGAACGAAGAGTGCTTTATAAGTGCTTGATACCTCCTTGTAGACGCGTTTTAAACCGTGAGGGGTGAGCCCAAAGCGGAAAATTTCTACAAGCGGTGGTCTGGGCTGTTACAGTGGTATCAGAGTCGGAAAGTGCCGCCGGTGGTGGGGCAAACCCGATGGTGGGGCAAACCTCGGCCAAGATTTCCAGTCCCAAAAGGGGGGGGTGAGTGTGAGGCTTGCCTAGGCAAATCCCACATTGGTTGGGGAAGAGAATTGAAGAGTGTTTTATAAGTGCTTGGATACCTCTCCCTTGTAGACGCGTTTTAAAACCGTGAGGGTGAGCCCCAAAGTGACAATTTCTACTGCCGTGGTCCGGGTCAGCATGTGATTTGCTTTGTAGCTATGCGCTCTCATTTATTAGTTAAAAAATTATTCCACTTATATAAATGGATTATTACTTCAACCATGAATTTATAGTATTATTTAAATTTTTTCCTTTATAAAATAAAATATAAAGATTTGAATATTTTTTTTCTGAGCATAATAACTAGATGATTAGTTTTAATTTTCTTTGATTGCAGTGTAATTTTAAAATATTTCTATAAAAAAAAATAACTCTATCCAATAAATCTATTTTGTGCTACTCAATATCATCTTTTGATAAAAATATAAAGCTAATATAGTGAAATATTTCTTTCTTTGAATTAGCTACATAAGATAAAGATTCACCAATTTTACTTCTTTAATCTTTCGCTTATTACTGACACAACTTTTAGGACTCTTATGTAATTGTTTTTTCAATTCATACGAGCTACATGCACGAAAAAGAAAAAGTTGAATGACTTTATTATTCATAAAAAGTTAAACGAGCTTTTAACCCTTCAAGAAAAAAATTACTACAGTATGATTTTTGTATAAAGTTGA
This sequence comes from Datura stramonium, assembly GCA_018107945.1. Classification (NCBI taxonomy): domain Eukaryota; kingdom Viridiplantae; phylum Streptophyta; class Magnoliopsida; order Solanales; family Solanaceae; genus Datura; species Datura stramonium. The sequence goes on from JACEIK010002440.1 coordinate 75,148, forward strand.
AGTTATAAATTCTAATAAATATTTTTAAAAATCAACATATTAAAGTAGGCACATTAAAGCATCTCTCTCCACTACTTCTACAATAAATTGAGTCACTAATTTTTACTGCTTTTTATATTGAAACATAAGATATAATAAGATATGAGATATTTTTAGCACTTGTGAAATCCTTTTATATTCCTAGTCAAACTCATATAATAATATAGCTATCTCTTTTATTTCTTGTCAGTTCATGATCTTCTAGGAGTATGTAAATTTGAATAGTTATATATAAAATCTAAGCAAGCATGTCGTCTGAGAAAATAGAGTCTGATGATTATAGAGATAGTGATAATTGCTTATTATCGTATTATTACTTTAATTATCAAGATCTATTTGTCCCTTTAGTAACATATAAATGAGATCTTATTATATAATTTTAGTTAATAAATTATGATGGAATGTATAAAAGTTTATATTAAGTCACATTTTACTAATTGCACATGCACTCTTTAACCTTCAAACATTATTTTATAGGTATCTTACATTTTCACTATTATATTATTTTAAAACTTTACACCGAATAATATAAAATATACGTGCAATGAACGTATCCAAAACTAGTATATATATAGAGTAAAGTTAGCTATAAACAAGATGATATGATACGATCATTATTTTTATTTATCTTTTTTTCTTAGTTTTCTTGCATATTTTACTCATTTTTTTAATAAATTAGTTTTAATGTACCCATATTGCTCATGTACCTCATATTAATAAGAATAATATTTTTTTTAAGAATAGCATAAACAATATTTAAAAAATATGATTGTGTAACAATATAAGAATTTAGAAATAAAATTATAAATTTTAAATTGATAAATTATCATGTTAAAGAGTTTGATCCAATCAAGTAGTTCTTCTTTCAGTTTGTTCTTATATTTGCTTCATTGAAATAAAGCATCGTAGAAATAACATTTGATTGAAAGTTAAAAAGACATTTACTTTTACATGAGTACTTAAATACATGCATTATATAAGTTTTTCATGTTAATTATTGCAAATTTGTATTACTATACAATTTTAACAGATATTTAATATAAATATTAGCATTAGGAAGATGTATTGTAATGCAAAATTATTTAGTAGATTAGAACATATAGTATAAGTTATTCATTTAAATAATTAACACTTATGAAATCGTATTATAATTTATTATTGATTTATTTTGGCACTAATAAATTGATATCATATCACAAATACATTATTTATTTGTAATTGATCATTAAATAATTATTATCTCACCAAACTAAGAAAGATTCATCAAAATTAATATAAACAACCACTAATGCTTGCATTAGAGTAGGTTGTCTATATCACACTTCTTGAAATATGATCTTTTGTCAATCCTGTTTTTCTTCTTTATTTTGGGAGGACGAGGAAAAAAAGAAAAAAGAAAATTGAAACCTCTTCTAAGAAATGAAAAAGAAAAAAGGATCGACTAATCTCTTAATTGTGGATTCCTCTCTTTTCACTGCTTTTGGGTTCTTTCTCTGCCAGTTGAAAGCCAAAAGTAGGGACTGACTTTTATCATTTTTTTGGCACGACTTGCTCACTTGGTTTCCAACATAAATAAATCTGGAGTATCGACCAACTCCAAGCTATAGCATTCTATATTAGCAATCAGCTTCTATGGATTAGTCTTATTTGAATTTGAAAAGCCTTAGTAACACCTTTCCTAGAAAGCAAAGGTTTAAATCGTGACTAGAAATTGAACAGGACACGACTTCAATCATTATCAAGCCTACAAAGGTCAGATCTTCCACTATATTTTTATATAGTAGATGTTTAATATGCTTTAGTCTTATTGAAATATTGGCGAAATATAAGCTAGAAATCTTGTTCTATATAAAATTATGATGCAATATCTTATTTTTAATTGTATGTAAAAGAAAGTGTATTCATTGATTTAATTTCTATTTATATGTCAAAGTATTGATTTTTTTTCTCACGCCTCAAAATTGGGATAGGGCGCAACTAACCCTCCATTTAAACTGATCGAGAAGTCACCTATATAGCATCTGTAACTATAACATTTAGGCCGATCATGCCACCTACCACAATCAATCAAGATAGATACTAGATCCATGAGGTCTCAACAACAACATAAAAATAACTGGAACGCCGACAAGGCTATAATAAAGCTAAACTGAGTAACAAAAAGCCGACAAAGCCAAACAACTAAACTAGCTATACAAATCAATCCACATAAGCCTTGAGAGAGTAAGCAAACTAAACTGCATAGAAGAAAGCCCCGACCTACCCATACTATAAACAAAGACTGAGTACAACCAAAACCAGAAAAATGACTTATGAAAGAAAGGAGCATACCAACTCTCAACTGTCTAGGATCCTACTGCAACTGTAGATCCGAGCCCTTACCTGCACCTGCAGCACTATTGCAGGGGTCCCCAAGCAAAGGAACGTCAGTACAAAGAAATGCACTGGTATGTAAGACCGAAACTGTAAATAAAATGATGTCAAAGATAAACTAAACCAGAGAAGGAGATAGCAACAACTTGACATTCTAGAACCTGTCAACATAGACAATGACAAATAACAACTGAACATAACTCAAACATAGGGTAGGGAGAGACAATCTACAACCTTGTAACCTGCTACCCTATATGCAGACTTTGTGCATAAGAATAACTCAATTGACTTACATGTAAACACTTCTGATACTTGGACCGGAGTTTATGAGAATCGGATCTGTGGCTACTTGTCATGACCCGAATGGGTAGGCCATACGGGCACCTAAATCGACTCTAACTCAAAAGGAGAACCCTCTTTACAACATAGCACCATAACTAATTACAAATTTCATAGACTTACACCAACCAACATTTGCTCAGTAAAATTATAAAAATACTCCCAAACTTCGACCGTCCCTAGAATCTAGTCTAAAACAGGTACAAGAGCTCTAATAGAATACTTGATAAATAAATTGACACAGCTTTGTCTGCGAAGGAAAGCACGAAAGCTGATGCTAAATACTCCTCGTCAATCATGAAACTTCAAACCTGCAATATTCTACAACAAAAAGGTGTAAAAGGTAGTATTAGTAAACCACACGTATCGATAGGCATCATCGATCGACTAAGATTAGTTCACATAACGGCATATAACTTAACAAACAATCAAATTTAATAATGCAACAATTATTCCAACTTAAAATCATAAACCGATAAGTTCACTAACCACTCTAACTCTCATTTCAAACTTATTATATTTCTCTAAACTCGCTGCAGCGGATTCCTTGACGATTGCAGCCATCTCGCGATAACGGTAATTTATCAGCTGCAGCGCCACTCTAATTAGACAGTAGCCCTGCTGCACTAACCCTTTTTCTTTTTCAACCCACCATTTAAATATATACACTCGTCTATTCCATTATACTCCAAATTAATACTAACAAAGTCTGTCCCCATTATTTAAGAACTCTTTATTGACTCAACATAATTGACTAACCCTCTTTAATTCCTTATCTATTCTTTTATCCGCTCTCCGATATTATAGTTAAACTAGCTATCTCCTAGTAGATCTCTATCACCATTAAATTAGTCATGTTACCCTCTATACTCATAGTGACCACATCAATCAAGAATTCAACCACAACGCTAAATTAAATAAGTTAAGTACACCAAATGAAGCAACAAATCATACTGATGGAGTAAAACCCTCCCCTAATAAAGTACACATACATACCTGTTTTGTCCTAACTCCACACTACTTCTCTATACTGTAATCATGTCATGTAGTACCATACCTGTACATATAATCATATATCACATCTTGACTGTATCTCCCACTTTATACCCAAATCATGTTGGTATATCTCGTAGCATGCTTGTATATCCGTAGATCGTATTATCGCAACTGTATGTATCTTATTCCATACTTGCACCATCTCTGTCTCACAATCATACCATCTGTGATATGCCGGACACACGCCTCCATCACATTACTGTACACATATGCCAGAGGGGTCTTATGTTTACCCTTCCAGTCATGACCTGCAGGGGACTCTATAAATTTATGTACTGTACACCCAGCCATATGAAAAATTAGCCATACTTGTTAGTGTACTCACTCGTACTGATCACCAGATGCTCACCTCGGGCACGAGCCACGCATATCCCAATATTTATTAACAAGCTCAATCCCACAAACTCGCTCGTCCGGATACTCACCTTGAACACGAGCCTCTCATTCTCAACATATAAATGAATCTTTTCTCCATTTCGCATGCCACCTCATTTCTTCACTTGGTTATCACGGATTCTAGCCATCATTTTGGGAATTGTATGTATGGTTTAATTTATCAACAAAATCACATACAAGCAATAATTACACACTACAAGTTATAACACAATCATGGACCATGACCATTTTATATCCAGTATTTATTATATCGCCCATGCCCAATAGTTCAACCAATATGGTGCAAATTGGCCCCCTTGCGAGATTGGGCTTCGTTGCAGCCACTGCGGTCTCATTATAGCAGTTCCAGTGCTGCTGCAGCGGTACTATTCAGGCAGTACTCCAATCTAGCCATCCATCTAGGTCCCCTCGACTTGTCTCCTTGCAATCAGCTCACCCATTATGCAAAGAATTCATTAAATAATCCCTATTATCAATTTACCCTTCTTCTTCAAGTAACAATAAACAACTCAACGCGAAATCATGATAAACATAAACACATAAATTATCAAAAGTAAACTCATTAATCCACTAACTCATGTGAAGCATGCACTTGACACCATCTCTACCCATTAGTATCCTCTAGTCCCTTATTCGAGGCATACCTTGTAAGTCATTGTTCACGAGTTCCTACCCAAAACAGAACTCCAATAGTCTAGACTCAAGGATCTTCTATCCCACGAAGTTGCATATTATGACTAATTTGCCCCTCTATCTTATTTTCTCCGGATTACTCTCGTCTCATGGACTTACAGATTATAATGTAGCGAACTGTGATTAACCTACAAATTCTTCTGTAACGACTCGTCCGATCGTGATAGGACCTTGCAGACATAGATGGGGAAGAATTCAAAAATTTTCAAAGGACAAGGCTACGCTCTCGGATCGAGGGAAAATGGAATCGAATAAATTATAATGGACCGAGTTGAAATCAGGTGAGCCTAGCCATGAGATGTCACGACCCGAACATAGGCCCGGACTGAGATATGGGACAAAGAACCCCGAGAGGCTCCAAGTCGACCCATGAAAAGAACATAATATATAACTCATACAAATAAATGGAAGATCAATATAATTAACATAGCGAAAGTCTGAACATAACATCTGAATACATACATAAGTCGGAAGCTGAATACATATTATGTCCGAAAAGCCTCTAATACTGACGAGTTGATGGGACAAGACCCCAACTAACTCACTAAATTTTAAAACTGAAAATACGAAATATAATTGATAAGAAAGGCCTTCGAAAGATTAGGACTCACCAACTGAGACTGAGAAATGCTAACTCCCAAAATTTGACTAGCGATGGGATTGAGCCTGGATATCGGAGCCTGTATCATAAAACGATACAACATAGAGTATGCGGTCAGTACATGGAATGTACCGAGTATGAAAGGTAAGTAAAACCTCTAAGTAAAATCATAAATCATGCATATCATAAAACATAATCAAGATAAGATTTTGAGAGTAGGGCTTGGATGTTATTTTCTGAAATCATGATCTGAACAACATAACTGAATATCATAACTGAATCGAATTACCCAAAGCTGAAAACTAATAATCATAAGTACAACTGTACATTGGGTCAAAGCTGCTGAAAACATAATATCATGACTGATGAACATGCATAACTAAAATCATGAGGAATAATGGGAGACTCGTCATATAACCGACATTATAATGATAAAGCTTATGTGGTCTAGACTATCACACTCAAGTGGGCAGAGCCGTCCAAACCTTTGCCAGAGCTAAGGACGCTACCATGATATTGATATCAAGCTGAAGGCCCCTTGGGGGCAGGGGATGCTCACAAGGGAGGTCCCAAATAATCTGATTAAACCTACATTGGCGTGTAGTTCTGAGGCATAGGGTTGACTGGCTCTTAATATACTCGATGCTAGACACTACTCCCAAAAACATGCATATGCTCTCCATCATTTTTCAACAAAGCTGAACCATTGTCTAATGATGAAGCGTACTCATAACATGCATACATGAATCTGAAATCATAACATGAGGAGCCTTGACTCAAACCATACCACAAGCTGAACATAATTAGGAATCTAGACTCCAAAACCCTGTGATAAGCTAATTAACATGAAATCATAAAACATATTTGATCATATGGGCTTGCCAATACTTAAACATGCTTGGCATAGATTTAATCTTACGAAAACATGAACATAAACATGGATATTTCGAAATCATACTTTTTTCATAAACATCTCATCATGCTTGTGCACATGCTTCATAGATCTCAACTTTCATGGACTTTCATGGATGAGCATCATAGTTTAGAAAACTTGAAAACATAATTTATAATTTAACATATTGTAAACTATGCCTATTAATCATAATTCAAAATTGGAACATTCTTAGATGATACCCATGATTTATTCTTAGGAAATTCACACATTGAGTAAAAATCTCATAGATTCATCAATTAGAATTTTCATGAATTGAGAGAGGATTAGGCATGGGTGTGGACTATTGCACCCATTCATAGCCTTGCATACCTGAAGAGATCTGATTTCACAACTTCCTTGATTTCCCAATGGAAATTTGTTGGAAGAACCTTGAAGAAGCTAGGCTTGATCACTCCTTAAACCTCTAAGCTTGCATGCATGAATTGGAATAGGATTATAATGGTTTAACCCTTCTTAAAACATACTATTTTGAGCTTAAAATGACGTAGTTTAGGCCTTAGGAGCTTAGGAATTACGGAAAAGCCCTTAATAAATTCACAGAAAAATACACACTGCCAGTCCCAACAAGGGACTGGATGAATCGTGGTCAACCTCTCGTTACTTACATTGGTCATCTACCTTCTGAGGGTCACCATGAGGGAAACCACAACTCGTGGTGTGCCCAACGACTCGTGGTGGCCAAGTCGTCCTCCACATTGCCCAAATTTCCAATCCTCCAAGCACTCTTTGACCACGGATCACTAGACGACTTATGGTATTGACCACGACCCGTGGTCCCCTCGAATCCCAAATTTTCAACCAAGTCTAAGCCTTTCCCCATGAGTCACTTAACGACTCATGGTGTTCCTGACGGGTTATGGGACGACTCATCCTGTGACCTGGTGCAGAAATTTCTATTTTCTCCATTTCAACTACCGGGTTTGATCTTAGGATTTTTGGAGTATTATAATATCTCCCCCTTGGGAAAATTTATCCTCGAACATGGGAAAACATACTGAAAAATAGAGAAATGCAATCATCATACTCAAATACTGAACATACATGATGAAAACTAATGGAGTGACTGATTCCGATTTGAACGAAATGGCTGAACTAAATTCCTGAATCACACATACATTCATTAACATGAAAAAACTAGGGTACATAAGCTAAACAAGAAACTGAATAGAGTACTAAGGAGGAAACTGATACCTCAAGCTTAAACTGAGTCGGAAGGGAATAGATGCTGGTAGTTAGCCATCATATCTCCTTCAGCTTCCCACGTAGCTCCCTCAACATGCTGATTCCTCCAGAAAACCTTAACTAAGGCTACTTCTTTGTTTGTTAGCTTCCGAACTTGACGATCTAGTATTTCCACTAGAACCTCCTCATAACTAAGGTTGTCCTTCACACCTATGCTCTCCGCCGGAACGACTAGAGCCGGGTCACATAAGCACTTCTTCAAGCGCGATCTATGGAAAACTAGATGAACTGAAGTTAATTATGAGGGAACCTCTAACTCATATGCTACCTTACCAAACCGTTTCATAATCCGGTATGGACCAACATAACAGGGACTGAGTTTCCCTTTCTTTTCGAACCTCATCACTCCCTTCATGGGAGATACCTTTAGAAATACCCAATCACCGACTTTAAACTCAAGATCCCTCCTCCTCATATCCGCATAGGACTTTTGGCGACTCTAAGCTATTTCCAACCTGTCCTTTATAAGGTGAACTTTCTCCATAGCTTCATGGACTGAATCTGGACCTATCGCCGCAACTTCACCGACTTCAAACCAACCAATAGGCAATCTACATCTTCACCCATAGAGAGCCTCAAATTGAGCCATCTAAATGCTGGAATGGTAGTTGTTGTTATATGCAAATTCTATGAGAGGAAAATGATCATCCCAACTATCCTTGAAATCAAAAACACATGCTTTGAACATGTCCTCAATAGTATGAATGGTCCGCCCGACCTAACCATCTGTCTACGGGTGAAATGTTGTGCTTAGCTTGACCTGAGTACTGAGTCCCTTTTGAAACGATCTCCAGAACTAAGAGGTAAACTGATTACCTCTATTTTATATGATGGACAAGGTCACTCCATGCAACTGAACCAACTCTCGAATGTACAACTTAGCATAATCCTCAGCTGAATCAGTAGTTTTGACCAATAGAAAATGAGCCGCTTTAGTCAACCTGTCTAATATCACCCAAATAGAGTCATACTGTCGATGAGCACGAGGAAAACCTGTAATGAAGTCCATATTGATTTCCTCCCACTTCCAAATAGGAATGCTAATATCTTAAAGCACACATCTAGGTTTTTTATGCTCGACCTTCACCTGTTGACAATTCAGACATTTAGCCACAAATTTTGCTATGTCCTTCTTCATGCCATTCCACCAATAGACTTCCCGTAGGTCACGGTACATCTTGGTAGAACCGGATGTATGGAAATCTGGAACCATGAGCCTCATGCAACATCCGATCTCTCAAAATCATCAATATCCGGAACACACAAATGACCCTGATATCGAAGCACACTATCTCTTCCTTTGAAGAGAACTTCTACCTTCTGATACTAAACGGCTTCCTTCAGTTTCACCAAAATAGGATCCTCGTCTTGCCTGACTTTAACATCGGTCACCAGAGATGATTCTGATCCATTCTGAATGATGATACCACTATCCGCCGAATCAACTAGAAGAACTCCTAGTCGTGCAAGTCGATGCACTTCCTTTACCAACTCTTTTCTCGCCTCGTCTACATGAGATACACTCTCCATGGAAATCCTACTAAGAGCGTCTGCCACCTCATTAGCCTTGCCCGTATGATAAAGGATACTCATATCACAGTCCTTCAACAGCTCCAACCACCTTTCGGGCGCAGATTCAAATCCTTTTGGATGAACACGTACAATAGGATTTTGTGGTCCGTAAACACATCGACATGGACCCCATACAGATAGTGTCTCCAAATCTTCAAGACAAATACTACTATCGACAATTCGAGATCATGAGTCAGATAATTCTTTTCATAGACCTTCAGTTGCCTGGACACATATGCTATAACTTTACCATGATGCATGAGTACACAACCAAGGCCGATCCTCAAGGCGTCACAATACACCACAAACCCATTGGCACCCTCTGGTAAGGTTAACACTGGTGTTGAGGTAAGTCGAGTTTTCAACTCCTCGAAGCTCTCCTCACATGCCTCTGACCATTGGAACTTCACTTTCTTCTGGGTCAATTTGGTCAACGGAGTTGCAATAGATGAAAACCCCTTAACAAATCTCTGATAATAACTAGCTAAACCCAAGAAACTCTTGATATTCGAAGGATTCATCGGTCTAGGCCAATTCTTCACCGCTTCTATCTTTTGAGAGTCTACGTGTATACCCTCACTTGACACCACATGACCCAAAAATATCACTGAGTTCAACCAAAACTCACATTCACTGAATTTAGCATATAACTGATGGTCCTTCAAAGTCTGTAGCACCACCCTCAAATGAGCGACATGCTCCTCCTTGCTCCGAGAGTATATAAGGATGTCATCTATGAACACAATCATGAACATATCCAAGTATGGCTTGAAAACCCTGTTCATCAAATTCATAAAAGCCGCAGGAGAATTTGTTAGTCCAAAAGAAATAACTACAAACTCATAGTGACCATACCGAGTCTTGAAGGCTGTCTTCGAAATATCATTGTTACACCCCGTAAGTTTCTATCAATTAACCGATGTGTACATACGTATATTGAGAGTTTTGAGAGTACAACGCATATGGAAAAGGCCTCGGGAATGAACACACAAACACGACATCGAGCAAGCAGGAGGCCGGGGTCGAAGACTAAGCGCACTAGGTGCCGTGTCGCGTCGGCTAGCCCGATTCCTTGAGCGGCGCGTCGCACACCCTTGGCTAGCGTTATGGCCAGTGCGCTGCACACCCCTATCTGGCGTGATGAGTGGAGCGTCGCGCCCCTCGCCCACCACCTCAACAAGTATAAATAGTGAAGTGGGAGTTGAGTATTCATTTCAAACATTTCCCTCTGTCCCGAATAGAGAAAATGCGCAACTTTCATCCAAATTTCATCAAATTACACCATCAAACGCTGTCCAAATGCAAATTAACTTCGGATAACATGTTCTATGCCTACAGGAAGCATCTCTGTGGAGTTATTTCTTGAAAATTCACTCGGCATACAAAAATCCCGCCAAGTAAAGATTATCAAAATTACTCCAAATTGAGTCCTAAATGTCAACAAGCAATAGCTAAGCATTTCTTTCTTCTAAACTCTCGGGAAATTGTGAGTTTTCGACCGAGTTAAATATATTTGAATTATAGTTATTGTTATTATCGAAAGATGTCATTGTTTTCCGAATTTAATATTGAAAACAACCTTATTCTCTTAGTGTAAGGGCTACAGTTGAGTGGAACCGCCGGTTACAGGTTGAAACTTGTCGGTTAAATAAGAATCAGCATTCGAGGTATGTTAAGGCTTATCCATAAGGTAAATTATTCTCGTCGTATAGTGATACAACCTACGCCTTTGAAAGTAGAAAATGATCCTGTATATCGTGATTAGCTGCTACTAGTAGATGATGAGCTTATATGTTGTACTTAGATGCAACTAGTGGAGTATGATTACATATGTTGTGCAACTATTTGACCTGAACAACTGGGATGGCTTCCTGGACGACCTGTATGACGAATACTAAGTTAACTGGAACTGACAGTCACTAGTAGTAGATACCTAGATGGCAGGCTGTCACTCAGTTCATTAGACAACCCTAGTGCCACGGACTCTAAAGTATGGCCATCCTATCTAAATTTCTGACCTTGGGGTGTAAGGGTACGCCAATGGTCTCTGGGTGTGCTTCATTGAAAATGAAAGAGCCAAACTGGTAGTTATATCGCCTAGCTACGCCTATGATTTTCAACTTATTAACTCAGGCCCAATAACTATTCACGAGCTTCTAAGGTCTAGGCCTGACAATAAAATATCCAATTCTTCTAACACAAAGAAACTACAGAACTGAGGAGTTCCTACGATGCTTCTAGCATGTGTCACACTTAACATGTTCTTCCCCGACAAGGAATACTGCGATATGATATTTATACGTTTTCTAGAAGCTAACCATAACATATGTAACCGTAATCTACTGATAACAGCTAATCATGACATACTTGATCCTTATATACTAGCAGCAGTTAATTACAACATATAAGAACATTATTTATGATTGAAACATAGGTCATATCACTATACGATGATAATAACTTACCGAAGGAATAAGACTTAACATACCTCGAATGCCAACTTTCATTCAGCTGGCGAGTTTCAACTTGCAACCGACAGTTCTTTCCAACTGTAACCTTTATGCTAAGGGAATAGAACTAATTTCAATGATAAATTTGACAAATATCGATAACTTTCAATAATAGAATTAACTATAATCCAACTTTGAAAAACTCAGCCAAAAATCTATAATTTCCCGAGAGTTCAGAAGGGAGAAGTGCTTACCTAATGCCTGTGGCCGGGTAGGAATCAATTTGGAGCAATTTTGACAACTTATACTCAATGGAATTCAGGTATACCGGGCAAATGTTCAAGAAATAACTTTGTGGAAATGCTTCCCATAGGCCTAGAACTCATTACCCAAAGTTAATTTGCATTTGGACAGCATTTGGTAGCGTAAACGGTCAAAAAAATATTGAAAACATGCGTACTTCTAATTCTCTGGCCACCGGTCTCATTGATGAAGTGATTTAAATGAGAGAGGGGGGGGTTATATATAGATAAGGGCAGTGGAAGGGGGCGCCTTGCGCCACCCAAAGCGCCAACTGCCCCTCGCATAGCGCCCCTCAATGCGCCATGGGCTTGGGGTGCCGCGCTGGCCAGTGCCCTGCCGGCTGGCGTGTCGCACTGGCCTCTCACGACCTAGCCTCGCCCGACCCTGCTTACGAGGCTTTTCCCCCCACGTGTCAAGCTTGTTTTAATCATCACAAATCCGCGCGTATGCTTACAAACTATTAACATTATACGGGGTGTAATAGGATGGTCATACCTTAGGGTCAGCGGCACCAGGGTTGCCTAGTGAACTGTGTGACAACCTGCCATCTAGTTAGCTGCTGCTAGTGACTATCAGTTTCAGTCAATGTAGTGCTTACCATACAGGTTGCCCAAGAAGTTATCCTAGTTGTACGAGTCAGATAGACCCATGGGTACCCTAAGGAGGGAATCTTATCAGTAGTTGAATGCAGGGCCAATGCCCCAACGTGCTCTTATAAGATACTCAGGTATAGGTTGCCGTGAGTGGATAAGTCTAGATAAAATTACCGACGAGGTTAGAAATCACCTAGAGAAGACATATGAAATCTTAACAGACCAAGTGAAGGTCTAAGGGACTAGAACCATGTTACTACAGTATTACCTTCAGGCTAAGAATTATGGTAAGTTGTCTGTGCAAGATTAGGGGCTGACTGCTTAGGAGCATGTCCGACTAGTAGCAGCCCCACAGTTGTTCTAAGCGGAGGAACTAAATAGATGGTCACCTTTGACCTTACAGTTCGTTTATGAGTTATCCTTGCCTCAGCATGACCGTCAGACTATCGCTTAGGTCACTCGGACCTCAACCTTTTTTGTCTAAGTCGATTGAGGTTGTGATCACTGGAAGGACCCTCTGGCCAGGTGTAGGCACACCAACTGTGCCTTTTGGCAGCTATATAAACCAATTCAGGGATGAGTAAGAATAGTGGTCGCATTAGGCTTATAGAGCAATATGATGTCCGAAGGGACCAGATTGAGGCCGTCAGGGTTGTATTGAGATACCCATATGCTTGCAGTGGCAATATGATGTTCGAAGGGACCTGATTGAGGCCCTATGGGCCGTATTGAGATACCTATTTGCTCGCAGGGGCAATATGATGTCCGAAGGGACTAGATTGAGCTCGTGAGGGCCGTATTGAGGTCTAGTCACCTCCAGACTCCTCTATTAGCATCACCACCCTCAGACAAGCGAAGGCTCGGGGTAGTATTACAGGAGCCCTGATGGCTCAGGCACATCTACAGGAGCCCAAAAGTCTCATATTTATCCTAGATGTCTCAGATACAGTTACAGTTATAGTTACTTGTAGGGAAATA
>JACEIK010002440.1:88838-99130 GCA_018107945.1 Datura stramonium
TTGACTGTTAGCTATAGCTTATGAATGTATAGTTGTACAACTTCAGCTCACATACGCGTAGTGAGTTACTTGATGCAGGTCATGGATAAGAAAGCTTACAGGTTATCTTCTCTACTTTCTTACTATTCACTTTCAGTTCTTTATCAATTTATATTCAGCCTTATTTACTACCTTAAATATTCAGTACATATTGTACTGACGCCCAATTATGGGGCACTGCATACTTACCTGCAGGTTTAGATAGAAAGGTTTCAGGATCTCTTAGCAGCTGTCCAGAGTCACCAGATCATCCAACTCCCTTCATTCGGAGTTGCCAGGTTGTAGAGGTTATCTGTCTTTTGTTTGTATAGTATATGGGTAGGACGAGGCCCTTTCCCGACTAATATATTCACTCTTAGAGGCTTGCAGACTAAAGTATTCAGTTAGTTGGTTGTTGTTGGCTGGGTGGGGCTCATGTATGTCTTATTTTCTGCGTTGTTCGTATGGGGCCTTACATAGTCTTATTTTCATTTCTGTCATAACTAGACAACATGGTGGTCTTGTCGTCCCGCATTAGATCCCTATTGTGGTTATATTGGATGGGTTAGTTATTTTCTTTTATAGGTGTTGTGTGGCCTTACCGGCCTCGAGACTGTGTTTACAATCGAGATATAACTGTTTGTTTTCTTGATTTTGAGTCGCTGGTAGGCACTAGAGGTACATATGCCCAGCCAGGTCACCCCAGATTCCAATGTGGCATTAGGTGCCAGTCATGCCTCCCAAGGTGGGGCATGACAAACTTGGTATCAGGGCGGGTCATATCCCAGGGAGTCTACAACTCGTGTCTAGTAGAGTCTTATTTATAAATGTGTTGTGCACTACATTCCATAAACAAGAGGCTACGACGAATGATAGTATGGTTACCCTCCTTCTTCTCAGATCGTGCTATAGAGCCAAGTTGTATAGGGATGAGTCCCTAAGCTTTCATTGTTATGTCTGAATAGAATAATGTTTGATATGGGACAGACTTCAGTCACCCGCAAGCTAGATACAAAAACAGGAGAGGGTACCAGTAAGGTGCCACAGTTAGGGGACAGTCAGCCTAATTGTAAAAGCAGACATCTTTTAATTTCTCCATCCTCCTCCTGGGGCACCAAGAATCTCATAAAGTAATAGATATGCCAGCATCGTTCCCAATTCCTTCTTCAGCCTCATAATAAGGGGTTAAGAGTATATTATATATATGAGTTGGCACACTTAGTATACATCTAGAATTAGACAGGGACAACAGTTAATGTTGGATTACTTGAAATATGCGAAGGATTGTGCAAGGTTTATACCTCCAGCCTTTAGAGTTTGTTGAATTTCCGCCTTAGCCCTGTTATAGAATGATAGGGTCATTTTCCACCTCCTATTTTGTTCTTTCAGTATAAAAGAAAGTGTAAGTGTCAATGCCATGCTGCCTAGAATTAATAGTAAAGGAAGGCTAGAACCATTGATTCCTGAAAAGGGTTAGGGAGTGGTTAAGACCCCTAGTGTTTACAAAGTTACTTAGACCTTCACGGTAGTAAATCAGGAGGGAAGATAAGATTGTTAGTAGCACTAAAGTACATGTGAGAGTCCATAAGCGATAAAACCCCAGCAATAGTAAAGCTCAAGTCAGAAATAGGCTGATTCCGCCGCTGTGAGCTGACGATGGTAGGATATACCTATAGAATAATGGCTCTGGCCCTAGTTTGTTATATCAAAGGATAGAGAGATTATACAAGTGAAATTGGCCCGAGTGTGGATCAGAACGATATAGGTTGATGGACTTGGTCAGTAACATCCTTGTGAGTATTGTGCAGGGGGCATGAACCCCAGATCTCAGCCTATAGAATAAGGTGGAAGGAACGAGTATCTAGCTCTGGAGGAAAACAAAATCACCTCCAGGTTATAGCAGGTCGACAGAACTTGGAATCGCCGCTGAATGTTGAGAAATAGGCACTAGACTTACATTCAAGGGATAGTACGATTATAACTTAGAATACTGTAATGTCACCTCTAGTCGTGGAAGCAAAGGAATAATAGTACGGAGGCCCTAGCCTAGTATCTCCCAGAGATAGGGCCTTGCAGAAGGAATCATTGGCCTTTAAGATAGTAGGGGATAGAGTCTTGAGCCCAGAGGTTGACCCTACGTCCTAAATATAGCAGCGCTTCTTCAGTAGAGTGTAGCAGGGCATACAATGTCCGTCATTTCCCCCACCCAAGTTTGATGAGAGCGCATTATGTTATAAAAGAGATCTACCACCAGCACAGGAAGAAGAAAAATATTGTCAAGTTGTGACACGGAGCTCCAATGGCTATCAAGAGAAGGCGGGGCATCAAAAATCGTGAAGGCTAATTCATAAAATAGTCGTGCTTGTGTAAAACTAAAAAGTAGACAATATGAATACAGTTACAGGGTTACCTTGTACCAGGCATAAATGTGACCCTATTGTTTCATTGTTGAAAAGCTAATGAGATTAACGTACTTCTTGCCGGTTAGAAAGATGTTTCAGTTAAAGATTACCCCGAATTGAATACTAAAGAAATACTCCGGCTATATGGTATCTCAGTGTCTATTAACTTCCGACAAAGGGGAATCACTCACAACTAAGTTTTGGAGGAGCTATTAGGAAAGATTAGGACTCATGTTAATTTAAGTACCTCCCCTCGTCCCCAAACAAATAGCCAAGCAGAGCACACAAATCAGATACATGAAGACCTGTTATGGGGGGATATGTAGGTTCCCTAAATGATGGCTTGAAATAGGTAAGTGAGTGATAATTGAATCGAGCATACTGCATCAGTCAGAGGGAAACAGTTAAAATAATTCGGAGATATGTACCGGTAGCCCAGTGTTGCCGAAAATCTCATTCTAGTATATGGAAAAGTTAGAAATTGAAGCAATGACTGGCTGTTCCTAAAATTTTTGCCAATGAAGGGTGTTATGAGATCTAACAGGCAGAGCAAGTCCAGCCCTAGACTCTATAGCTATACCGGATCCTTGGGAGATTTTCCAAGTGACCTATGAGATAGAGTTTCCTTCGAGGCTAGGATCTATTAATCAACACTACGCAAACGCGTAGAAGACCTTGTCTAAGACTAATCCAATTGGGGATACCCAGGGTACAGAAGCACTGTTCCACGGAGAGACTCCAATAGTTATAGGAGCCATTATAAGAACCAGAGTTATAGCTTATTAGAGTATCATAGGGGGAGGGGGAGGGGACAGAAGTAAGGAGAAATGAATTGAAATACTATGAATGAAGTGAAGTCTAGAGAGTTTCAGTTGTTTTGGACTCTACGATGAAGGTATACAGACTCGGAACATTTAAGTCAAGGCAAGATAGTTTCAGATGTTGTACCATTGATTTTGTTGCTATTATTATCAGTTGTTTGCATATATGTAGTAGAGCTATGTTTCAGTTGCAAGTAGCATCCTGTGAGATGTCTGTGTTGGAATTTTCTGCGTTTCAGGTTTTTAGGATAGTCCATATTACAGAGGAGACTCTGCTAAAATTTTTCTAGCCATAGTTAAAATACTTGAGCCTCTTGACCAAAATATTACATTTGAGGATGAATGTTCCTAAGGGGGGATGATGTTACACCCCGTAAGTTTCTATCGATTAACCGATGCGTACATACGTATGTTGAGAGTTTTGGGAGTGCGATGCATATGGAAAAGGGCTTAGGGAATGAACACACAAACAATGCATCGAGCAAGCAGGAGGCCGGGGTCGAAGAATAGGTGCACTAGTTTAAGGAGCCGGACATTCAAAATTGGAGAGCATAATGGCTAAGATGNTGTCTAAGACCCTTAATAGTCTGGGAAAAGGCCTGCACCCGAGCAATATCCAAACAATGCATCGAGCAAGCAGGAGGCCGGGGTCGAAGAATAGGTGCACTAGGCGTCGTGTCGCGCAGGCCAGCACGACGCCTTAAGCGGCACGTCGCACACCCTTGGCTGGCGCTATGGCCGGTGCGCTGCACACCCCTGTTTGGCGCGATGGGTGGCGCGCTGTGCCCCCTGCCTCAATAAGTATAAATACTAAAGTGGGAGTTGAGCATTCATTGTAAACATTTTCCTCGGTCCCGAATAGAGAAGATGCAAAATTTTCATCCAAATTTCATCAAATTACACCGTCAAATGCCGTCCAAACGCAAATTAAATTTTGGTAACAAGTTCTAGGCCTAGGAAAGCATCTCTGCAGAGTTAGTTCTTGAAAATTCGCCCAACATATCGAAACCCTGCCGAGTAAAGGTTGCCGGAATTACTCCAAATTCAGTCCTAAACGGCCACAGGCAATAGGGAAGCATTTCTCTCTTCTAAACTCTTGGGAAATTGTGAGTTTTCGGTTGAGTTAAATAGAGTTGAATTATAGTTATTATTATTATCGAAATATGTCATTTTTTGCCGAATTTACTATTGAAAATAGACATATTCTCTTAGTGTAAGGGTTGTAGTTAAGTGGTACTATCGGCTCCAAGTTGAAACTCATCGGTTAAACGAGAATCGGAATTCAAGGTATGTTAAGGCTTATCTCTTTGGCAAGTTATTCTCGTCGTATAGTGATATGACCTATGCCTTCGAAAATAAAAAATGATCTTGTATATTATGATTAGCTGCTGCCAGTAGATGATGAGCTTATATGTTGTACTTAGCTTCGACTAGTGGAGTATGATTACATATGTTGTGGTTAGATGCTAGAAAATATATTAAGACTATATTGTAGTATCCCTTGTTGGGAAAGAGTATATTCAGTGTGACTCACGCTGGAAGCATCATAGAAACTCCTCTGTTCTTCTATTTGCAGTATTAGTAGAATTCTGACGTTGTGCTGTCATGCCAAGGCCTTTGAAGTTTATGATTAGCTATTGGGCCTGGTTTGGTAAGTTGAACAACATAGGGCGCAGTCAGGCGATATAACCTTCAGTTTGACACCTATATTATTAGTAAATCCTGCCTAGAGGCCGTTGGCATACCTTAACGCCTCTAAGGAAATAAAGTTGGATAGGATGTTCATACCTTAGAGTCAGTGATACCAGGGTTTCCTAGTAGAACTGAGTGACAACCTACCATCAAATTAGCTACTGTAAGTGATATTCAGTTTCAGTCGATCTAGTGCTTGTCATACAGGTTTCCCAGGAAGTTATCCCAGTTGTACGAGTTAGATAGACCCATGAGTACCCTAGGGAGGGAATCTTATCAGTAGTTAAATGTGGAGCCAATGCCCCAGCCTGCTCTTAAAAGATACTTAGGTACAGGCTGTCGTGAGTGGATAATTCAAGATAAACTTACCGACAAGGTTAGAAATTTCCCAGAAAAGACATGACATCTGAACGAACCAAGTCAAGGTCTAAGGCACTAGAACCATGTTAGTACAATATTACCTTCAAGCTAAGAATTGTTGTAAGTTGTCTGTGGAAGATTAGGGGCTGACTGCTTAGGAGCATGTCCGACGAGTAGCAGCCCCATAGTTGTTCTAAGCGGAGGAACTAAATAGTTGGTCACCTGTGACCTTTCAGTTCGTTTATGAGTTATCCTTGCTTCAGCATGACCGTCAGACTATCGCTTAGGTCACTCGGACCTCAACCTTTTCTGTTTATGTTGATGGAGGTTGTGATCACTACCAGGACCCTCTGGCCAGGTGTAGGCACACAGATTGTGCCTGTGGGCAGTTATATAGACCAGTTCAGGGGAGAGTAAGAGTAGTGGTCCCGTTAGGCTTACAGAGCAATATGATGTCCGAAGGGACCAGATTGAGGCCCTGAGGGCCGTATTGAGATATCCATATGCTCGCAGGGGCAATACAATGTCTGAAGGGACCAAATTGAGGCTATGAGGGCTGTATTGAGATACCCATATGCTCGTAGGGGCAATATGATGTACGAAGGGACCAGATTCTAGCCATGAGGGTCGTATTGAGGTCTAGTCACCTCTAGACTCCTCTATTCCATAGTAGCATCACGATCCTCAAACGACCGAAGGCTCGGGGTACAATTACATGAGCCCATATGTCTCATATTCATCCTCGATGTCTCAAATACAGTTACAGTTATAGTTACTTGTAGGGAAATAGGGGTATATAGACTGATTGAAACCTTCCGTGACTTATGGACGCCCAAGTAGGTTATCTCTGTGTTGATTGTACCTTCCAGGCTTATTGGGGACAGGTTAGATTTTTGTTTGTATGCTTGACTGTTAGCTATAGCTTATGAATGTATAGTTTTACAGCTTCAGCTCATATACGTGTAGTGAGTTACTAGATGCAGGTTATGGATAAGAAAGCTTATAGGTTATCTTCTGCCCTTTCTTTCTATTCACTTTCAGTTCTTTATCAGTTTATATTCAGCCTTATTTACTGCCTTACATATTCGGTACATATTATACTGACGCCTAACTATGGGGCGCTGCATACTTGCCTGCAGGTTTAGACAGACAAGTTTCGGGACATCTTAGCAGTTGTCCAGAGTCAGCAGATCGACCAGCTCCCTTCATTTAGAGTTTCCAGGTTGTAGAGGTTACCTGTCTTTTACTTGTGTAGAATTTGGGTAGGCTAGGGCCCTGTCTCGACCAATATGTTCACTCTTAGAGGCTTGCAGAATACAGTATAAGTTAGTTGGTTGTTGTTGGTTGTGTGGCTCATGGATGTCTTATTTTGTGCATTGGCCGTATGGGGCCTAACATTACTTCTTGTTTTCATTTCTTTCATAACTAGACAGCATGGTGGTCTTTTCGGCCAGCATAGAATCCCTATTGTGGTTTTGTTGGCTGGGTTAGCTATTTTCTTTTACAGGTGCTGCGTGGCCTTGCCGACCCGACACTGTGTTTACAGTAGAGATATAGAAGTTTGTTTTCTTGATTTTGAGTCACTGGTAGGCACCAGAGGTGCATATGCCCAGCCAGGTCAGCCCAGATTCTAGTGTGGAATTAGGTGTCAGTCATGCCTCCAAAGGTGAGGCGTGATAATCGCTCTCCCGAACCCTGAGCTGGTGGTATCCGAATCTGAGGACTATCATTGAAAAGCACTTAGCACCCTGAAGCTGGTCAAACAAATCATCAATCCTAGAAAGAGGATACCAGTTCTTGATGGTGACCTTGTTCAATTGTTAATAATCAATGCACGTATGAAGAGAACCATCCTTCTTGCGGACAAAGAGAACTGGCGCTCCCCATGAGGATTTGCTAGGTCTGGTGAATCCGTTGTCTAAAAGGTCTTTCAACTGCTCCTTCAACTCCTTTAGCTCAGCTGGAGCCATTATATAAGGAGGAATAGATATAGGCTACATATCGGGAAGAAGGTCAATACCAAAATCAACCTCCCGCTGGGGAGGGATTCCTAGTAAATCATCTAGAAACACCTTTGGATACTCACACACTACAAGAATTGACTGGATAGTCGGGATTTCGAACGTAGCATCCTTAACCTAACTAAATGGTACTTGAAACCCTTAGAAATCATCTTTCTGGCCTTAAGGTAAAGCGACCTACAGGCACAGCTGAACTACTCTTCCACTCTAGGACTGGCTTACTCAGAAATTTGAAGTCTATTGCACAGGTTCTATAATTGACTGAGGCATAACATGCATATAAAACAATCCATGCCAAGGAGAACATCAAAATTGGTCATGGCTAACTCTACTAAATCTGTTGAGGTGACTTTCTGAAGGACTGTGAAAGGGCAATTTCTATACACCCGTCTAGCTATAACTAAATCACCAACCGGAGTAGAGACTGAGAAGGGTTTTGAAAAGATTTAGGGACTGACTCCAAAACTACTAGCAACATAGGGCATCACAAAGACAAATTAGCCCATGGATCTAACAATGCATATACATCCAGGTGGAATATTCGTAACATACCAGTGACTACATCTGGGGAGACTTCCTAGTCCTGACAGGACGCTAGGGAATAGAATCTGTTTTGATGCTAACCACCACCGCACTAGTAGATGCCCCCCGCTAAGCTGAGCGTGCTGGTGGAGCTGCTGATGTGGAGGCTAGGCCTTGGACCCGATCCTTACCCTATCTGGCTGTTGGGAAATCTCAAGGCATATGTTCGGGCTTCACACACCCGAAACAAGCACCTGAACCAGCTAGGCACTGACCCGCGTGTCTCTGACAAAATCTGCTACACTCTGGAAAGCTGGCCTCTATAGTCGCTACTCTGGCCTCTACAACCTGATGCTCATCCCCTCTGATCGCGCCTGGATCTAGATGGCACACTTATAGCCAAAGGCGTTGGGGCCGAAGATCTATGATGAGACTGATGACGGTGCACACTAGGTCTTTGCTTGGAGAATTTGAAGCTATAAGTCCTGACCTTCTTGGCCTCTCTCTCCCGTTCACTCATCAGCACCGCCTCCATCTGCTGGGTGTATAGGACTATCCGAGCAAAGTCAATGTCCTGATGAAGCATCACGGTTCGAAAATCCTTAACTAGGTAGTATGCTACCCCATGCATGAACAGGCTCACTCAGGATCTGTGATCCTCCACCATCTCAAGTGCATACCTGGACAGACGAATGAACTCCAAGAATACTCCTGAACTGTCGTCTTCATTTTCTTTAGGTTCATAAACTTAGCCGCTTTGATCTCCCTCATCTCATGAGGGAAGAACCAATCCAGAAAAACGACATGAAAATCATCCTAACCAATAGGGCCTTCTCCAACTGCCTTACTATCCTTCCATTTCTTGAACCAGATGTGCGCAACTTCTTTCAGCTGATACGAGGCTAGATCGGCGCACTTCTCTCTGGTCACCCCCACGATCTGGGTGATCTTCAGAACCTCATCAATGAACTCATGTGGATCCTCGTATACCTTTGACCCAATAAACTCCGGAGGGTTCATCCTCAGAAAATCTCTAACTCTTGCTGTCACCGCATTCCTGTTCTGAGGGACATGTGCTACCGCTGCTGATTTACCTCGGCTATCAAGACCTGAGCTAACATCTGTATGGTTGCCTTGAACTGAGCGTGGGCAACTGGCTCAAGTATATGCTCCTCATGGGTTGGTGGGACCTGCTAGGGCCCATCTCTATTTCCATTCTTATGGCCATCTACATTTCCATTTCTTCTTCCGTTAACTCGGTAAGGAGGCATGATTTTGCAAACACGTATAACACGAGTTAAACGGATAGAGAGACATTTCATCGCACGACATATATCATGAAATAAGGGAACGTTTCCTAAACGTCTCGTAGCCTCTTCGTCATAAGTGTGGTGTTCAGTTGTTTTGGTAACTACACGCAAGTGCACGTGGTCGAACAAGTAGTAAAGTGTCTTAAGTAAAGCCAAGTATCGATCCCATAGGGACTGAGCTACGGTNGCAGTGAGCCAGTGAGGTCCATGACTGGTGACCATGAGTCATGGTTCAAGTGCACGTGGTCGAACAAGTAGTAAAGTGTCTTAAGTAAAGCCAAGTATCGATCCCATAGGGACTGAGCTACGGTACTAATTAACTTAAGTGTTACTGAACTATATCTTTAAGGATGCAGACAACCAAAATAAATAAATAATATTTTGAGAGTTTGAGTTTACTACTTAATAAGAATCTAAGGCAAAATTATAAAGTGAGTCTGAACAATTGTAACGAGCAAGCTGAGGATAAAACGAACATGCAGGGAAGTAATTTATCAATACAATTCAGTTAATCTTTCCTTTGGTTGCTAGTCAAGAATTACTGCCTATGGCTTGGAACTTTCGAATCCAATCCAATTTAAGAATCATGAACCTTAATCTACATTTATGTGATAAAAGGATTTAATGTTCTAGCCATACAAAACCGATTCCTTAATTGACTAATAAGACTTTCAGATATATTTCTATTCTGAATGTAAATCAATTCCTAATTTTCCAAACTAAGAAGAGATCATATCCTACCAATTCACATCTTTCCAATTTCTTTCCCTTTCAAAATCAAAATTGGATATTTAGATATACATTAACATTGGCCAAACATTAATGCAGTAAGAACAAGAATTGATAGAACAACCATTGAAGAGAAGATGAAAACTAAAATGATCAATAATTACATACCACTACAATTGTTCTTAACCTCAGCAAGAAGTGAATTTAGCCATTCATTTGTGGATTAAACATAATCAAATAAGTAGAAATCATACAAACAATTGAGATAAAAGAGAAAGAGATAGAGAATAACCCTAGAATTTTCGTCCTCTCAACTTCCTGTAACCCACGTTCTTGCTCAACCAAGTCAGAATATTTAAAATAAAACCTAAGTGTGCTATTTATACTATTGAGAATTTTTCCCGGAATAACAAGCAA
>JACEIK010002440.1:115417-185838 GCA_018107945.1 Datura stramonium
ATGGGTAGGTCGGGGCCCTGTCCCGATCATTTTTATCAGTACTCATAGAGGCTTGCAGATTGTATATATACATCTCCCTGTGGTTAGTTGTGTCGGTCGTATGAGGCCGTGCGTTGTGTAGCTGTTTAGCATTATTGATTATGTTGCCCGTGTGGGGCCATAGTCGGATAGTAGTGGTGACCTTGCCGGTCACGTAGATATACAGTATTTCTTATGTTGAGTCACAGATGACTAGACAGTATGATGGCCTTGTCGGCCCGCATAGGTTCCCCGTTATAAGTATGTCTCTGGTTAGCTGTTATTACATATGCAGGTGGCTATAGGCCCAGTCAGCCGGAGGCTGTGTTTACAGCCGTTATATAGACCATTGTTTCCAGAAATCAGAAATAGAGCTATCCAGGCACCAGACGTGCCTAGGCTCACCAGTTAGCAGTCCAGGTCCTACTAGGGCACCAGGTGCCAGTCATACCCCCCAAGGCAGGGCGTGACAGGATTTGACTCCACCGATATGGTTTGATGCTTCTTTGAGAGTGTTCTTAAATTATTAATTCTGTAATTATGATTGAATGTCTGATTAAGTGATATTTGAGGATCATAGAAGGCAGTATAATGGATTCAATAAAAGGTAGTGAATTATAGGGAGACTACGGATCTAATATAATAATCATGTATTAAATTAAGGAGGGTCAAAAAATCCAGTATGTAATTAAGTGGGTCAATAATAGAAGAGACTTGGACAATGATAGTGAAATAGTAAATGTATTAGACATGTTGTAATATTATATTGAAAAATAAAAGAGAACTAGCAAGGAGAAATCGGGCTCTGTCTGTCTTGCTACCGTTGCAGCAAGCAAATTACTGCTGCCATGGGACCGCTGTAGTGCTCTGAGCCCCCTCTACAGTGGGATAAGAGAGAGACAGATTGAAAGATTAGTTGATGGCTTGAGTTGTAAGGTGACTGTATGAACCTTGAGGAATTTAGGAGACAATAGGGTAGCTAATAAACTTAATGAGTTGTTGCATAATTGGAGTAGTTTTTTAATTTAATAAAGTCAATTGAATGTTAATTTATATGTTGTTATGTGAACTAACCTTAGTCGACCGATGATGCCTATCGTTATGTGTAGTGTACTGATACTACCTTGCTACACCTTTTTGATATAGGTTGTGGCAAGTTTGAAGTTTCTTGACTGACGTGGAGTACTCAGGATAAGCTTTTGTGTTCTCCTCAGATGAAGCAGTGTCATTTATCTTGTCAAGTATTCTGTTAGAGCTCTTGTACCTGTCAAGACTACATCTTGGGAAAGTTAAGGTTTTGGGAAACATGTTGTTGATATTTCATAATATCATTGATTTGTGTAAATTAATGTACTTTATGTGAAGTTCAAAACTATCGAGTAGAGTCAATGTAGGTGCCTACACGTCCTGCCCAATTGGGGTCATGACAAAGTTGGTATTAGAGTGTCTAGTTTATCAGTCTCAAATGTACAAGAGCAATGTCTAGTAGACTCCTGCGGATTGGTGTATAGACGTTCACACCTAATTTTTGGGAAGCTATAAGACATCTAGGAAGTTTTCGCTTTATTTCTTTCCTATCGTGTAGTCCAAGTATGTTGGTCGATTGGGTTAAGTTCAATTGCTATCTGGAGGATTCCAATTGGTATATCGACAGACTCAATTGGTATCTGACTACGTCTGAATTATTGAGAATATGCGATAAACTGGTAGGCGGGGTTGACTTTAGTGACATGGGGAATAACAACCCGTAGGGTATTTTGCTTAGCAAGCCTTCGCTGCAGTACGGTACGTTTTGTTGCAGCGGACTCGCTACAGCGAGAAAAGTACCGCTATAGCGTAACCGCTGTCGCGATAGAGCGATCACTAGCAGGCACTGTTAGGTAGATTGCCAGGTTCCAGCATTCCAAAATCCCCTGTTTCAAATAGCAATGATCAGATATAACAAATTTAAATAAGAAAGAAGGCGAATATAGGGACTATGGCAATGTCATAAAAGAGGGACAAAAACACGACTAATGTCTGTGAATGCCAAATGGGAATCCGTAAAAACAAGTACTAACAAGTATTAGCACCCAAACAAGAAAACACAAGAAAGAAATAGTATTGTCTTACAAGCCACAAAAAGGGGCCATCCAAATAAGTAAAAAAGCAAAGAAGAAGGGGAAAGGGGAACTCCATGACCCATCTAGCTGGAAGCCTCATAAATGCCGCTGCCGGTGTCCTCGTCCGCTCCCTCCTCAAACATATTGAGGAAAGAGAACTGGGGAAGGTACCGCTTGGTTGCCTGGGGTGTCCTAAAACTGGGAGATAGGATACTTAGAATCTTCTCAATCTCCTTCCACGTCTAGACGATTAGTTTGTACCGATAATGCCGCCTCCTTCTCTCTCGCTCCAAGTCCTCCTGGAGATCCACATGGGCCTGAGCCAGGGCGGCAATCGCCCCTGCATCTCGCTTGAGTCGGCAGCTATTGAACTAGAGGGTCAATTGCTGGAAAGAGTTCTAGGCAACCTTCCGAATAACTCCCTCATGGCATCTATCTTGGACTTGATCTGCTCAAAGGGCCCGACAAGTCTAGAAGTGCTGGCTTCACCATCTCCCTTAGTAGAGGCGGTCTTTCTCTTCTTCCGGCCTTTCCCTGGAGCCTTCTTAACCTTCAAGGGATCAAAGGGCATGTCACTATCCATGATGAGGTCCCCGGACTCCTTATACACCCCAGCTTTCCTGTAGAGTAGAGTGATTAGAGAGGGAAATGGCAGGCTGTTGATGGGCTTAGCTGAGAAGTACCTTTATTCCTCTAGAATCTAAGCCCCACATTCACCTTCACCCTGCTCAAAACACAGGCCACCACCAAAGCATAGGGATAAGTCACATAAATGATGTTGGAGGACAGGAAAATCCTCAGAGATAAAGACACCTCCTGGCTTCCACAGAAAAATAAGTGTTTTGAGTGTCTATTCTAGTAATTCCCTAGTTGGTCTAGGCCCTCTGCTCCTCTACCACCAAGGTGTCCACCAACCACTGTCCGTTTCCATCCACATCGCCGACCTTCATCTCATCCTCCAGAGGGTTTGGCAGACCTAGGGCCTGATTAATAGTAGCAGGGGTCAGGATAATCTGCATACCCCTGACATAGGCCACCGGCTCATCACGACACCAAGCCACAATAGGGAAGTTGGCATAGAACTCCCTTACCTAGGCCTCGTTGACCTTACATGGTTCCTTCACCTACAGACCCCACCCAATGTCCTGGAGAAGGGCATAAAACTCTGGCTCCTTCTCCTTTACATCTTGCATAATGAACCCCCTCTCGTGAAGCAGCTTCTTCGCAGCCTTCTCATAATGCCAAAATTGACACTAGTCATTCAAAAAGCGAATATAGTCACCAGTGCGAATGCTGCAGCTGGAGAAAGACATACTGCTGAACTTGTAATAATAAGAAGCATTAGGGAATGAAGAGAATGACAAAGATAGAGGAAAAATTGAGGAAATGAAAAAGGGTCACTGCCCAGGCAGACCACTGTATCGGTCGCATGTCCGCTGTAGCGAGTCCACAATAGCGGGAGCAGACCGCTATGATGGTATCGTAGTAGCGGTAAGAGATCTGCTGCAGTGGACATCGTCTTCCCCAGACTTCCAACTCCCATAAATGGAGGTTGAAATTTCAACCTCTATTTTCCCACAAACAAACTACAAATCATGAAAGGGGCACCCTAACCCATACTTTACAAGTTATTTTTACACCCAATAGTGGTCGAATTTGATCCAAAAAGCTCGAGGAAGCTGAACCACCACCCTAACCAAAACCCACCATTTCTAGTATGAAAACCCTCATGAAAGCCCTATATAGTATGTAGGGAACGATTTAAGTAACTTAAGAACGTAATGACCATTAGCATGCTTCATAAAATCACCCGTATTGATGAAAAAGAAGATTTGTCCTTTCCACCCTAAAAACAACCTCAAGTCAAGCATATATACATGGATTTTGTAGCACAAAATATAAGCAATACTACCAAGAGATGAGAATGCAGATTACTTGAGAAAAATTGAGAGAATCTCCAGAAGGTTGAGAGGATTCACACAAGTCGAGCGAAAATTTTGAGTAATGGTTTCAAAACTATCATCTGGACATTTAAAACTATCTAACATTCCACTGCAATGGACCTGTTTCTGCTGCGGCGGAACCGCTGTGGAAGGTAAAGAAATCGCTGTAGTGGACGAGTTAAGCCAGTTACTTTTCAAATTCCATCAAGATACACACACATTTTTATATAACCACTAATGGAAGATAAAATTTTGGAGACGCCTAGGGCATATGGGCCACGAGTAAATATTGTAAGATCCAACGGAGAAAATTGAAATACCCCGAATCAGGCGGGTCAAGCTACCAAAAATTTGAAAACTAAGGGTGGAAAAGTACTGAGATTCCTCTGGAAATAATAATAGAGGGATGGGATTAGGAGAGGTTTTGTAATGCCTGGAGGTTTAATTAAATTTGAGTAAGCATGGTCTGACGTAAAATTTCAATTGGGCTCGGAAGCTCAGGGTGGCATTTTAATCTAATTTTTCATTCTGGAAATAAATATGGCAGTTTGAATGTCATTGAGTTCATATGTCCTTAAAAGTTACGTACTCAAACATGATTTGGATCCTTAGTGAGCGTTATGAAAGGGAAAATGCATGATTTAATATTGGAGTCTCGGTTGAAACAAGTAGAGATTTTTAATTCCTGGAGAAGTGATGAGGTTTATATTAAATGGATTTTAGGCTATTGTGTAATAAAGGGGTCCCGCAAATGATTAGTTCGGTGACCGAGAAACAATCATCGATGAGACCCCGGCAACAACTTAAGGCACTAAAAATACGATTAATATCAGGATCAACATAGGGTGAATGTAGGCTCTCATCTATATTGAAAGGTCGTTCAGGGATTACA
This sequence comes from Datura stramonium, assembly GCA_018107945.1. Classification (NCBI taxonomy): domain Eukaryota; kingdom Viridiplantae; phylum Streptophyta; class Magnoliopsida; order Solanales; family Solanaceae; genus Datura; species Datura stramonium. The sequence goes on from JACEIK010002440.1 coordinate 120,373, forward strand.
AATTTTTAATTGGTATCTAATATAATGACCCATTCGATCGTGATAGCACCTCGCATAGATAGACGGGGAAGAATTTAAAATTTTTCAAAGGACTGAGGTACGCTCTCGGATCGAGGGACAATTGACTTGAATAAATTATAGTGGGTGGAGTCAAAATCAAATGAGCCCATTCGCGAGATCACCACTGCGGACCTAATTTTTGTTGTAGCAGAACCTCTACCACGGTTAGCCTTTCGCCGCAACAGGTGACACGAACTAAAAATCCATAATCCTGTCCCAGTTAGGATTTAAAAACCTATTCTCTTAAAAGTGGTTAAATAAAAATGCCCGAAGAAAAACTAGGAGGATAAAGGAGGCAATAATTCATCCTCTATAGCTATGCTTTTTCGTGAGAACTCAAGACATGGTGCAAGCATGTGATCGGGAATTCTCGTCGGTAACTTGGTGCCTAGGTAGGCTATGGATTACTCACCTTTGTGTTAGACTTTAAATAGTGAAACATATACGTGCGTATAATTTATATTCTATTGAGGAGTAGGATAAAATTATTGAGTAAATTATCAGTGAAGACTAAAACTTAGTAAGTTCTAAGGCGAAGGAATAGGGGGAAGTGGTGATATCCCCATGATGTGAAAATTAGTAGGTTATGGTATAAATCGGAATAGACAATAAATAATGATGTATATGGGAGTAGGTCGAGGTTATGCGTAATATATGCGTAATAGTTCTCGAATATTTCGTTGATTTATATATATACATATATATATATATATATATAGTCTTTCTTTCTGAATTATAATAGTGAATGGTCGTTCATAAGTCCTTACTTATATAATGCGAGAAATAAACATTGAAGGGTGGCTATAATTTTTGCAAGGCTAGAATCGTGACCCTTGAATTGTGGGAGAAAGCGATCTAGGAGTCTAGTAAATTTTTATTGTTACGCTATGACCTATGCTTATTTTTTTCGTATCAATTCGATTGTCATTGCATGAGGAAAAAGGTAGGGTGATTATAGAGATGAATTGATGTATTTCATGTGTAATGAATAAGAGATTGTGAAAAAACAATTCATGGGAAATTTGGGAGGAAGAACGGGTCAAAGTACTGCTTGAATAGTACAGCTGCAGCGGTCCGAGAACCATTGTAGCGAGATCGCAGTGGCAGCAGTAATGCCACTATAGCGGAGCCCAATCTTGCAAATGGGCCAGTGTAATACCTCATCATGGAACTTCTGATATAATTGATGTAATAATTGACGGGTTTTGAAATGGCCTCGAACCAAGATGCTACTATAATTGGTAATGTGTAATCCTTGTTTGTGTGACTTTATTGTTATTTTAACTATGATATGTTGTTCCTGAAATGATCAATGGAATCTGTGAAAACTGAGCAACTGAATGAAGAGATGTGTCATAATAAAAGGTAAATCATCATAATAAAAGGTAAATCATTTACATGGTGAGAAAAGAAGCCTGGGGCTGATATGAGGCTTTGATGAGTGAATTGTATGATCAAGCCATGAGTGAGAGCTTGGGTATGAGTGGCTCGTGCCCGAGGTGAGCATCTGAGTGAACGGTATGAGTGGGTACACAAACAAGTATGACTAAATGATCGCACGATTAGGTGTACAAACATGAGTACACAGACAGGTATGATAAAGGTCTCATGCTACTAGGTGTACAATACATAGATTTCTAGAGTCCCCTGCAGGTCATGACTGGAAGGGAAAACATAAGATCCTATGGCATGTGTGTACAATAATGTGACAAAAGCATGTGCCTGAAATATCACCATGATATGATTGTGAAATAGAGATGGTACAGGTATTGTATTATATAGATACAGCCGCAATGACCAAGAGGTACGGGTATACATGTGTGGTACAACATATATCGAAAAGATTCGAGTATAATATGAGAGACGCAATTGGGATGTAATACATGATGATACAGTATAAGTATGGTTCCATATGATATAATTCCGATGCAAAGAAACAGGCATGTACATGTATTTGATCATGGAGGATTTGACTCCATCAGTATGGGTTGATGCTTCCCTGTGAGTGTTCTTAAGTTATTAATTCTGTAATTATGATTGAATGTCTAATTTAAGTGGTTTTTGAGGGTCATAGAAGGCAGTATGACAGGTTTAATAAAAGGTAGTGAATTACCAGGAGACTGCGGATCTAATTGTAATAATCATGTACTAAATTAAGGAGGGTCAGGAAATTCGGTAAGTAGTTAAATGGGTCAGTATATGATAGAAAAGGACTTTTTCAATGATAGTGAAATAGTAAATGCAGTAGACATGTTGTTAAATTATATGGCGGAATAAAAGAGAACTAGCAAGGAGAATTTGGGCTACTGACTTCCTTGGTACCGCTGCAGCGAGCAAATCACCGCTATTGCGGGACTGTTGTAGCGCTCTGAGCACCCACTGCAGCGGGATGAGAGAGATAGATAGATAGAAAGATTAGTTGATGGCTAGAGTTGTAAGGTGACTGCATGAACCTTGAGGAATTATAGGAGATGATAGGACAGCTAATAAACTTAATGAGTTGTTGCATAAGTAGAGTAGTCGTTTAATTTATTAAAATCAATTGTATGTTAATTTATATGCTTTTATGTGAACTAACTCTAGTCAGTCGATGATGCCTACCGGTACATCTGGTGTATTGATACTACCTTGGTACACCTTTTTGGTATAGATTGTGGCAGGTTTGAAGTTTCTTGATTGACGTAGACTACTCAAGATCAACTTTCATGTTCTTCTCCTTAGATGAAGCTGTTTCATTTATCTTGTCAAATATTCTATTAGAGCTCTTGTACCTGCCTGGACTAGATCTTGGGAGAGTCAAGGTTTTGGAAAACATGTTGTTGATATTTCATAATATCGTTGATTAATGTAAATTAATGCGTAAATTGGTATTTTATGTGAAGTTCAAAAAGGAATTCTCCTACCGAGTAGAGTCAATGTAGGTTTCCACACGTCCCCCTCAATTGGGGTCGTGACATCTTCTTACTTCATCAATGGCACATCAAGAAAACACATATATATGATTAGCTGATCAAAGTCTAACATGTAGGTAAGAAATAGCCTACGTAGGCACCAAGCTATCATCACGAGGTTCCCAGCTGCATGCTTGCCTCAAGTTTCGAGTTTTTGTGAAAAATTATCGCGACGGAGGGGAAAGTCTTGCCTTCTCTAGCCTCTTTGTTTCTCTTCTTGTTTAGAAATCCTAATTTCTGTTCCTGGGTATGTTTATTCAGAACCCTTTATGAAAATAGGTTTTTAAATCTCAACCTGGATAGTATTGTGGAATTCTGATCCATGTCGCCCGTTGTAGTGAGGATATTTCCGCTACAGCGATTCTACTATAGCGGAAACAGTTCTCCATAGCAGTCCTTTGCCTGGTCCCACCTAATTTTAACCCAGCCTAATCGAGATTGTATGTCTCCATAGCTCTTTAAATCTGGGGACTTAACCCAGGCTTATAAAATTTTAAATTTTACTATGTTTAGATCAGTGGGTGCTATAATGATCGAACGAGTCATTACATTACTTGATACTTGGACCAGGATTTAAGTATGGGTACCTGATACTTGGACTAGGATTTTAAGAGTTGCCTGATACATAGACCAGGACTTTATACAACTACCTAATACTTGGAATAGGATTTTCATATATAGCACCTTAGACAATCACTCATTTGATACTTTGACCAGAGAGGATGTGCGTCTGATAAAATGAAAACCATGCAAAATGAGCAAAACTAATAATCAAACCAACAACTAAATAATGCAATTAACTGACTTGGAGAATGAGTCCAACTCAGAGTACCAACTGAATACAATAATGTCTAACATCTGATAGGAGGGGACATAAAACATAGCTTGACTTAGAAGCTTCATATAAACTTGAGACTCAAGGAAAATGACATTGAACTCACTTACGGATTTTTAGAATCAACTTTGGAATACTTAAACTCCACTTTGAATACTTGGATTCAACTTGGAAACCTTAGACTCAACTCAACCTCAACTTGGAGTACTTAGGTTCATTTAGATTTCTTGGACTCACATAAGTTACTAAAACATACTTTAGAGTACTTAGACTTAATTCTAGATACTTAGTATCGACATTCATTTAATTTAGGACCCGATGACTCGAGAAATTGTCATTAGCATTAGGAAACGAATTTATGGAATCTCCTTTATGCCTTAAGTGCCTTAAAACATATACATATTGTCATGTTCCACCTTGGGCGGTGTAACTGGCACCAGATTCCACACTAGACCTAGAGATGACTTAGCTAGACATATACACCTCTAGTGCATACAAGCACCATATAATTAAGAAAACAATCAAGTATATCACGACTTAAAGAAGCCCTTGGCCTACAAAGTTGTAGTAAAACACTGTGACGACCCGAACATAGGCCCAGATCAAGACACAGGACAAGAAACTCCAGGAGGCTCTAAGTCGACCCATGGCATGAACATAACGTCGAAACTCAACATAATAAAATGGAAGTTTTCCATACATAATAATGAAAGTCTGCATATATATATCAAGCTAAAACTGAACCAACAACGACAAGCTGCTTTCTACATAATGTCTGGAAACCCTCTAACATAATTGATGAGCTGATGGAACAGCACCCCCAACTAACTCGATAATGTTTGTAACTAAAAACACATAACAATGGATAACTGAATGTACTCGAAGGATGAGGACTCACCAACACAGGCTAAACAATCTTGAGGGGAAAATAAGACTAGTGTTGCGGCTGAGAATGATCCCTCGGACCTGTATCATAAGACGATAAAATATAAAGTATGCGGTCCGTACTTGGAATGTACTGAGTATGCAAGGTAAGTAAAATGGACAACTAAAAATACATGAGTTTATAAGAGTAGGACAGCGTGCTCATAAAGTAAATATCATAATGTAAACATAACGGCTCAAGGTTCTCAAAACATTCATAAATCAGTCATAATCATAATCATAGGAGAAAAGCTTCATTAAACATGACTTGAGCCAAAGTAACAAAAACATAACCATGCATAATTCATGAGGAACAATGGGAGGACTCGTCTTAATCGACACCATCATGATAGAGCCTTACATGATGCCCCCACTATTTCTCCCAAGTGGTCAGGATCGTCCCCAGTTTGCCAGGCAGCGGGACATGCATGCATGGTGATATCACAGGGATCCAATAATAAATATATACATATACCTACTGTGGCACGTAGTTCTGAGACCACAGGGTTTTCCTTTGAACGCCGGATCTACTTGGTGCTAGACACTGCTCTCAAAAACATGCACATGGGGATCATATTATAATCGTAAAATCATTCATGATGTTCATGGCCAAATAATAATAAGATGATGGATTCCAATTGAAATACATGATTAGCCATGAATAAGGGCCCGAGAATCGGTCAAAAGTCATAAATCCATAAATCATGAAATCAATGCATACTTGTAAAATATGTATATACTTGATATTCATAAATCCATGAAGAGCACTTGAGAGAAATCATATTGTAAATCCTAAATTATAATTTAGGGCTTAAGAAGATCAAAATCATAATGGAATCATAACTTGACTTTTCATGAAGAATACATAATTGGGAATACTTAAATTAAAATTTGAAACTACAAATTAATAATCAAAATAACTATAAAATCTACCCATATATCATAAAACATGATTTTATATATGGAAGGAATTGACCCATAGATAGATCATAAAGAATTTCACAAGAATTGTAATAAACCCCATAAGATCATTAAACTTGAATCTAGAATTGAAATTCATGGAATTGAGAAGAATTTAGAGCATGAGAGTGAAAGAAACCCTCATTCGTAGCCTCACGTACTTGGGTTAATCGAATTCACACTCTCACTTGAAAGCCCAAAGGAAATTGGGGAGAATTTGATGAAGTTCCTCAAACTTGATCTTCAAGGAAGGCTCTAGGTTGCATGCATGGAGTGGGGATACTTAGAATAGGTTTATCCCCCTTAAAACCTTGCTAATTGAGCTTTAAATGGTGTATTTTAGGACCTTAGGGCTTAGGAATGACAAAAACACCCTTAATGAAAAACCTTAAAAACCTACACTGCCAATGACAACGACTGGTCCAACGGGTCGTTACAAGCTCCCACAAGTCATTACTTCCCTCGTTACTTCAGCCCAAGTTCCAGTCCTGGACCTATTACCACGATAGGTACCACGAGTCGTACTAAGTCCAACAACTCGTGGCAACCATCCGTTTTCACCACTACGGAGAACCCTTCCAACGGGACCATATAACGACTCATCCCTTCGAACAACGAGTCGTGCTATGACTCGTTCCAACCCTTTTTACCAAGGAAATCCTCCCAACGACCCCCTTACAACAACCCGTTACATACACTAACGGGTCATTCTGAGACCCATTACTTCCCAGCCTACTCTATAAATTCACACCACGAGCACTTCCAACGGGTCGTTAGACCTACCAACGACCCGTACAACGAGTAGTTCTAAGGAGAAATTCCAGATTTTCTGCTACTTTTTATTTCAAATCTCGATTCTAGTCTTAGGCACTTCCGTAGTATTACAATATCTCCCCCTTGAGAACATTCGTCCTCTAATGTGGGTAAATATACTGAAAAGCTAGGAAATGCAACTATCATGCCAAATACGAAACATTTAAGCTGAAAACTGGCGGAGTAACTAACTCTAGGCTAGAATACATGACTGATCTGAATTCATAAATCACACATACGTACATTGACATGAAGGAAACTGGGGAAACATGAACTGAACATGGAACTGAATAGAGTACTAAGGAGGAAACTGATACCTCAAGTTGTAACTAATCCGGAAGGAAATTGATGTGGGTATCTAGCCATCATATCTGCTTCGGCTTCCCATGTAGCTCCCTCAATGTGCTGGTTCATCCGCAACACCTTCGTTGAAGCTACTTCTTTATTTCTTAGCTTCCGAACTTGACGATCAAGTATTTCCACCGGAACCTCCTTATAGTTGAGGCTATCCTTCACATCTACACTCTCCATCGGAACAACTAGAGTTGGATCACCAAAACACTTCTTCAAGAGCAATACGTGGAAAACTAGATGAACTGAAGCAAATTCTGAGGGCAACTCCAACTCATAGGCCACCTTGCCAACACATCTCACAATCCGGCATGGACCAACATAACGGGGACTGAGTTTCCCTTTCTTTCCGAACCTCATCACTCCCTTCATGGGAGATACCTTCAGAAACACCCAATCATTAACTTTAAACTCAAGCTCCCTCCTCCTCACATCCGCATAGGACTTTTGGAGGCTCTGAGCGGTTTTCAACCTATCCCTTATAAGCTAAACATTATCCATGGTCTCTTAGACTGAATCTGGTCTATCATCGTAGCTTCACCAATTTCGAACCAACTAATAGGTGATCTACACCTTCCCCCATAGAGAACCTCAAACGGAGCCATCTGAATATTTGAATGGTAGTTGTTGTTATGCGCAAACTCAATGAGAGGCAAATGATCATCCCAAATACCCTTGAAATCTATCACACATGCTCTCAACATATCCTCCAGAGTCTGAATGGTCTGCTCCGCCTGACCATCTATTTGCAGGTGAAATACTGTGCTAAGCTTAACTCAGGTACTATGGCCCTTCGAAAATGACCTCCGAACCTGTAGGGTAAACTGAGTACCTCTATCTGATATGATGGACAAGAGCACTCCATGCAACTGAATTAACTCCCGAAGATACAATTTAGTATAATCCTCCGATGAATTGGTAGTTTTGACCGATAGGAAATGAGCTGCTTTAGTCAACCTATCCACAACAATCCAAATAGAGTCATACTGTCGGCATGTACGAGGAAACCCTATAATGAAGTCCATATTGACTTCTTCCCACTTCCAAGTAGGGATACCAATGTCCTAAAGCAAACCTCCTGGTCTCTGATGCTCAACCTTCACGTGTTGACAATTTGGACACTTAGCCACAAAATCTGCTATGTCCTCCTTCATGCCACTCCACCAATAGACTTCCCGTAGGTCACGATACATCTTGGTGGCACCAGGATGGATAGAATATCTGGAACCATGAGCTTCAACCAACATCCACTCCCTCAAGTCACCAGCATCCGGTACACATAAACGACCCTGATATCAGAGCACACCATCTCCCCCTTAGGAGAAGACCTCGACCTTTTGATTCTGGACCACTTCCTTCAATTTCACCAAAATAGGATCCTCATCTTTCCTAGCCTTGACATCAGTCACCAAGGATAATTCTGATCCATTCTAAACAAGGACACCACCATCCATTGAGTCAACAGACGAACACCTAGTCATGCAAGTCAGTGCACATCCTTTACTAACTCTTTCCTCTCCTCATCTACATGGGATACACTCTCCATGGAAAGCCTGCTAAGAGCATCTTCCACCACATTAGCCTTGCCCGGATGATAGAGAACACTCATATCGTAATCTTTAAGAAGCTCCAACAACCTCCTATGACATAGATTTAGATCCTTCTGGATAAACACATATAGTAGGATTTTGTGGTCCGTAAACACATCTACATGGACCCCGTACAGATAGTGTCTCCAAATCTTCAAGGAAAATACTACCGCTGCCAACTCAAGGTCGTGAGTCGGATAGTTCTTTTCATGGACCTTCAGCTGTCTGGAAGCATAGGCTATAACTTTACCGTGTTGCATTAATACACAACCAAGGCCGATCCTTGAAGCGTCACAATATACCACAAACCCATTGGTACCCTCAGGTAGAGTCAACACAGGTGTTGAGTTTAGTCGAGGCTTCAACTCTTGGAAGCTCTTATCACAGGCCTCTGACCATCGGGAGAGGATATATGTTCTTGATTGTGACCTTGATCAATTGCTGATAATCAATAGACATATGAAGAGATCCATCCTTCTACGGACAAAGAGAACTGGTCCACCCCATGGGTATTTTCTCAGTTTGATGAAACCCTTGTCTAAAAGATCCTTCAACTTCTCCTTCAACTCCTTTAGCTTAGATGGAGCTATTCTGTAAGGAGGAATAGATATAGGCTGCGTATCAGAAAGATGGTCAATTCCAAAATCAATCTCCCGCTCGGGAGGAATTCCCGGTAGATCATCTGGGAATACTTCTAGGTACTCACACACTATAGAGACTGACTGGATTGTCGGGGTTTCAGATGTAGCATCCTTTACCCTAACTAGATGGTACACACAACCTTTAAAAATCATCTTTCTGGCCTTAAGGTAGGAAATGAATTGACCTACAGGCACAACTGGTCTACCCTTCCACTCTAGGGCTGGCTCACCCAGGGAATCTGAACTCTACAACACGGGTTCTACAATTGACTGAGGCATAAAATGCATGTAGCCAATCCATTCCCAAAATAACATCAAAATCGATCATGGCTAGCTCTACTAAATCTGTTGAGGTGACTTTCTAAAGGACTGTGATAGGGCAATTTCTATATAACCATCGGGCTATAACAAAATCACCGACTGGAGTAGAGACTGAGAAGGATTCTAATAGAATCTCACGACTGACTCAAAAACCGCTAGCAACATAGGGCATCACATAAAGTATCCCCTGGATCTAACAATGCATATACATCAAGGTGGAATACTCGTAACATACCGGTAACCATATCTAGTGAAGTCTGCTGCTCTTGTTGAGATGCAAGGGCATAAAACCTGTTCCGGCACTAGCCACCACCTGCACTAGTGGACGCACCCTACTGAGGTGGGCAGGCTGGTACTGCTGCTGAGCTGGTAACCTGAGTATGACCTGTATCATCACCCCGTCTAGCTAACAGACACTCCTGACGCATGTGCCGAGGTCTACCACACCCAAAATAGATATTCAACCCAATCAAGCACTCCCTTATATGATTCTTGCCACACTTCCCGTAGGCCGGTAAAGTACGCTCTGCCTGCATGCTACTCTGGCCCCTCAAACCTGAGGCTCTGCTCCTCTAATCACCTTGCGGTTTGGATGGTGCACTGGTCGATGATGGAACTGGAGCTAATGACCTATGATGAGACTGCTGGCGATGTCTGCCTCCCGATCTCTACTGAGAGAACCCATAATTTTCTATCCTAGCCTCTTTGGCCTCTCTCTCTTAGCTGCACCGCCTCCATCCGCTGGGTATACAAAATCAATCGGGGAAAATTGATGACCTGATGAAGCATGGGGGTCCTAGAATCCTTGTCCAAGTAGTCTGCCACTCCATGTCCAAACTTGCTCATCTGAGCTCTCTGATCAGCCACTAGCTCTGGTGCATACTTACAGAAATGAGTGAACTCCAAAGCATACTCCTGAACTGTCATGTTACCCTGGTTCAGGTTCACAAACTTTGCTGCTTTAATCTCCCTCATCTCACAAAGGAAGAACCGATCCAGAAATGCAGTGTGGAACTCATCCCAACTAATGGGCCCTACTCCAGCTGTCCTACTATCCTTCCATTGCCTGAACCAGATGTGCGTGACCCTTTTCAACTGATACGAGGCTAGGTTTGTGCACTCCTCCCCAGTCACTCTCATGATCTGAGTGATCTTAACACTTCATCAATAAACTCATGTGGATCCTCGTCCACCTTCGATCCTAGGAAATTCGGAGGGTTCATCCTCAGAAAATCTCTGACCCTTACCGCCACCGCATTCCTATTATGAGGGATATGTGCCACCGCCTGTTGGTTGACTTGGGCGGTCAAAGCCTGAGCCAGCATCTGAACGGCAGCCCTAAACTCTGCGTGGGCAATCAGCTCGGGTACATGATCCTCATAGGCTGGTAGGGCCTGCTAGTGCCCATCTCCATTGCCATTCTCATGGCCATTTCCATTCCCGTTTCTTCTTCCGTTAACTTAGTGAGGAGGCATGATTCTGCAAATGCATATAGCATGAGTTAGAAGGATAGAGAGACATTTCACCGCACGACATAGATCATGAAAGAAGGGAACATTTCCTAAACGTCTCGTAGCCTCTTCGTCATAAGTGTGGAGCGCTTCACACCCATGAAAAAGACTCTACTCAGCGCAACTTTCAGACACCCTTAACACTTCAAAACCTAATTCTTTGATACCAAGTTTTTTCACGACCCGAACATAGGCTTAGATCGAGACACGGGACAAGAAACCCCTGGAGGCTCCAAGTTGACCCATGGCATGAACATAACGTCTAAACTCAACATAATAAAATGGATGTTTTCCATGCATAATAAAAAAGTATTTGTATATATATATATATATAATATATATATATATCAAGCTAAAACTGAACCAACAACGACAAGCTAATTTCTACATAATGTTTGAAAAGCCTCTAACATAACAGATGAGCTGATGAGATAGCACCCCCACCTAGCTCGACAAATTCTATAAATGAAAACACAAAACAATGGATAATTGAATGTCCTCGAAGGATGAGGACTCACCAACACTGGCTAGATAGGCCTGAGGGGAAAACAAGACTAGTGTTGCGGCTGAGAATGATCTCTCGAACCTATATCATCAGACGATACAACATAAAGTATGTGGTAAGTACTTGGAATTTACTGAGTATGCAAGGTAAATGAAACAGATTGTTATAAATACATAAGATTTCATAAGAGTAGGAAAGCGTGCTCATAAAGTAAATATCATAATGTAAACATAAGAGCTCAAGGTTTTCAAAACATTCATAAATCCTCATAGTCAATATCATAGGAGAAAAGCTTCATTAAACATGAATTGAGCCAAAGTAACATAAACATAACCATGCATAATTCACGAGGAACAATGGGAGGACTAGTCTTAACCGACACTATCATGATAGAGCCTTATATGATGCCCCACTATTTTGCCCATGTGGTCAAGACCGTCCCTGGATTTCCTGGTAGGGGGATGTGCATTCCTGGTGATATAACAGGGATCCAATAATAAATATATACATATACCTATGGTGGCACGTAGTTCTGAGACCACGGGGTTTTTCTTTGAACGCCAGGTCTACTCGGTGCTAGACACTGCTCCCAAAAATATGCACATGGGGCTCATATCATAATCGTAAAATAATTCATGAAGTTCATGGCTAAATAAATAATAATATGATGGATCCCATTTGAAATACATGATTAGCCATGAATAAGGGCCCGTGAATCAGCCAAAAGTCATAAATCCATAAATCTTGAAATCCATGCATACTTGTAAAACATGTATATAGTTGATATTCATAAATCCATGATGATTACTTGAGAGAAATCATATTGTAAATCGTATATCATAATTTAGGGCTTAATAAGATCAAGATCATAATATAATCATAACTTGACGTTTCATGAAGCATACATAATTTGGTCATAATTTAATTAAAATTTGAAAACTATAAATTAATAATAAAAATAATTATAAAATATGCCCATAGATCATAAAACATGATTTGATACATGGAAGGAATTGACCTATAGATAGTTCACTGAGAAATTTCACCGTGTGGAATAAACCTCATAAGATCATGAAACTTGAATCTACAATTGAAATCCATGAAATTGAGAAGAATTTAGAGCATGAGAGTGAAATGAACCCTCATTCATAGCCTCATATACTTGGGTAAGTCGAATTCACTCCATGAAAGCCCAAAAGAAATTAGAAGAGTGATGAATTTTCTCAAACTTGATCTTCAAAGAAGGCTTTAAGTTGCATGCATGAGTGGAGATACTTAGAATAGGTTTATCCTCTTAAAACCCTGCTAACTGAGCTTAAAACAATGTAGTTTAGGACCTTAGGGCTTAGGAATGATGAAAATACCCTTAACAGAAAACCTGGAAACCTGCACTGCCAGTGACAATGACTGGTCCAACGGGTCATTACAAGCTTCCACGAGTCATTACTTCTAGAAATCGTTTGATTCAGCCCATGTTCAAGTCCCAGACCTGTTACCATGACAGGTACCACGAGTCGTACCCAGCTCCAGCGACTCGTGACCATCCGTTGTGACCACTTCTTGCCTTCTGAGAACCCTTCCAGCGGGACCATATATGGCTAGTCTGGAACAACAAGTCGTCTTATGACTCGTGCCAACCTTTTCGCAAAGGTCATCCTCCAATGGCCCCTTACAACGACCTGTTACATCCACTAATGGAGTAGTTCTGAAAAGGATCTGTTACTTTCTAGCCTACTCTTCAGATTCTCTCCATGAGCACCTCCAATGGGTCGTTAGTCCCACCAACGACCCGTACAACGATTCGTTCTAAGAAGAAATTCCAGATTTTCTGCTATTTTTCATTTAAAATCCCGAGTCTAGTCTTAGGAACTTCCAGAGTATTATAAACACACCGCGTAAATATTGGTGACTAAACAATTCATGGTAGTAATAACATCCTATGCGGGCTGACAAAACCTGTGTTGCTCTAAGTCAGATAAAGCTGAAAGTAAACATATATACAAGGACCATTAAGGACACTAAATTTCCCAAACAAAAATAACAAAGCCAACATGGCCAATAATGCACTCCTATATAGTCCCATCGTCTACAGTCTCTAAAGAAGAATACTTTTGTCAGGACAGGGCCTCGACCTACCCAAAATAACTATACAACAAAAAGCAGAAAAACCTCTAAAGTATGGCAACTCCGGAAGAGAGGAGCTAACCAATATTTTAAACCTCAAGTTTGCTATTGAGGAGGTCTTTGAACATTGTCCAGAACCTCGGGAAATAGTGCAGCACCCTCGGCTCAGGCATTAGTATAATAATGCCAAGTATGTAAAAGGAAATAACAATAAGCTAGAACTGAACTGATAGTAAGAACTGAATGTAAACAGTTCTTAAGCATAATAGAATAACCTAAAAGATCTTGTCAAGTTATACGAAACTAACCGGCGAGTAATAAAACAAGAACTTAACCAGGCCCTATAAACTGGCAGATGCAAATAACAAATAACAAACAACAAGAAATAACCTATCACAGGCCCCATAAGCCCCTACAGATACACCATAATCTACATATCTCTATTCGTACTATGTTGTGACTGCACCCAAGCGCACACGCAAGCGTACGTGGTCTTACAAGTAATACAGTGGTCCTTTTTAAGAGCCGGATGTCGAACCCATAGGGACTGGACCAATTCAGCTAATTATTAAGTTCAAGTGTGATATTGACTTTCACAAGTGTTGATTATAAAAGTTTTGGATAAATTCTATTTAAATCTAGGGGTGGTCACAAAAATACTCTGAAATCATTCAAGAAGAAACTAGAGCCTAAGTCCGGATAATCATGCGACACTACTCTTTGCAATGGTTTAAGTATGGAATTATCAATTGTTGTCTCACATAACTGAAAATGCATGTTCATGGTCTTTCGAGACTCTAAACACGACAAACTAGCCTCACAACTACATCGTTGAGCGGGGTGTGACATATACTAGTTCGTGGGCAATTCAACTGCATGGATGTGGTTTGCGGTTTATGCTCTTGATTATGTACTTTCGTACCTCTAATCATTTAACTCAACTTAGCTTCACAACTACTTTATGAGCGGTGATGTGATAATTCTAAGCCGGTGTCTTGCTATCATCCCGTTTTATCAACCAAGCAAGGCAAATTAGGTATCATTTTCTATCTTAACTGTGAATCATATCGAAAGATAGAACTTTCTCCACATTCTCTTGTTCTTGCCTGGGTTTCTCTTTCAGCTTTTACCTAAGCTTAACGCATTTGTTTTCATGGTGATCAAGCATTAAAAGCAACCATAATGTAGAATGTAAAAGACAAAACAGCAATTAACAACTAAAACAAAAATGAATTCATGCAATTACAATCATATCACAGCCTCAACTCTAGAGGAAGGGTTTTAGCCACTCATGTTCGTACAAATACTCAAAAACATAATTAAAGTGATGTACTTACAAGAGTAGATAAAAGGGAAGGTAAATTTGGTGAACCCTAGGTGAGTTCTTCACTTCTCCCTTCGCTCCTTTACGGTTTTCAATATTTCGTGACGAAATGATTTAGGAGCTAACGGACCTATTTATAAATAAAAAATGTACAAAATTTTTCCCAGCATGGAATAGCTCAGTGGCTTGCACGGAGGTGGTTGCGCTAATTTGCATCCGTGAAACAGAGATATCGTGACAACACACTGGAATTTGCGTAAAAGACCTTGGCTTCGGCAGCCTCTTGTCGCGATGGCAGCGTGGCACGCTGCTTGTCCAGCACGGTGCACCCGTGGCTCACGGCCCCTGTCCGCACAAGCTTTGTGCCTGGCGTGTACCAGTGCTGAGCGCGCAGGTGGCCTGCTTGCTGCCTTTTTCTCGCGCCTGGCATTGGCGTGGCACAACATTGGGCGTGGCACAGGCACAGCGCGGCGCCTGGCGTGGCCAGCCTTGCAAAACACGGTTCATTGCCGACTTTTGCAATTTGCTTCCTATTCCATTCCTCCACTTCACTCATCATTATTTAGTCCCTCAAATGCATTTTCACCTACAAAAACAAGGACTAATCATGTTGGTTAATATATATCCAAATTTACATAAAATCACATGAGAAATTAAAACGCATAAATGAACCAAACATGGCTAAACTAAGTTATAAAATAGCACTTGAGCACGCAATTATGCCCAAGATCACCACCCACACTTAAAAAGCCTTGTTCGTCCTCGAACAAGCCTTTTACATCTCATGCACATGAGAAGACTCACACATAGCTAATTAGAACGACAATTCAACTGACTATAATGACTGGCCCAAGATAGCAAGTTAAAACAGAGCATGCAAGATTTAACCATTAAAATCCGTTAACAATGTTTAGAACTTCCTAACATAATATTCGACTCTCAATCTCAGCGAACTCATGCAAATTAACCGATCAAGAAATCCAACACCAGATTACATATTTCATTAAACATGTTCCCTCACAACACAAGAGAGTTACCCATTTTTAATCACAAACTTTCAAATCACACCATGTATGGGTATATAAAAGGAAATTAAGCTCGCTCACAAAAGAATTCACATGCATCATGTAGTGACCCATAAGCTTGCCTTTAGTGTTTTACTCCACTAATTTAAGGATGTGTGAACGTAAGATCAAGTAGGACTTATTGGGTTGTAATGTAAGATAAAGGACGGGTAGGTACTGTATGGATAATACTTGGTGGCTATCTTTCCCCAAATGCTTTCAACATGCACCTTCATTATGGACATCTCTTCTTTTACTTCACCCTCTTGCTTTTCACTCTTAAATTTCCTCTTCTTGTTCCCCATTTCTTTAGCACACTTCGCTTATTAGTAAGAGTACTTAAGCAACTTTTTTCATTCATTTATTTTCTTACTCCCTACCAATACTCAAGCATTTTCAAACAAGTGCACCTTTGACCTTTTCACAACTCTTACAACTGCTATTTTTCCTTCTTTTTCATGCTTCTCACTCCTTCACTCTTTTGGATTTTTCATAGCGCTTAGGAGTTTTGGATCAAGCTCAAGGCTAGTGAAAGAAAAGGATTAAGTTTTTGTTGTATCTATCAATGAATAGGCTTAAGGCTCAACGGGGTTCACTAGGATTTCACATTCAAGATAGGAAAAGTGAGGGATAAAAATTAGGTTCATTCAAAGAAATGCCTAAATCATCTCCTACAAGTACCATATCCTTCATTTCATTTTGTTTACACCCCAGGAATGTTCTAGCCACTCCACAATAGCATGGAATATTCAAAAAACCATACAATCTCAACACATGCTCAATTCAAGATACATTCAGCAGACTCTTAACTCAGCTAATCACATAAATTCAGAATTAAGCTTAGAATCACATCGAGTCACATTCACGAGCTTAGGTATCTCAAAAAAAATTATACACTTCTTACATGCTTCAACTATAACCACACTTGCATCTTACAATCATGTATAGCACCAATAAGAACATCAAACAATCAATTAGCTATGGGTTCAAAACCAAAACCTATTGACTAATTTTTCCCTCAAGAGCGGTCGTCATCCATTCATAAGTCGGAAATAGTCTCTAACTATGACTAATTACACTATATACAGACAAAGAAAATTTTTATTCTTTGATTCAAAAGACCCCCGTAGAAAAAGAACCAAAAAGCAAAACCAACGGGTGATGAAGTCATGCTAAATTCAAAACAATTGTTCCACTATTTCTCACAAGCATTACATTCACCAAAAATCATTAAACACAATTTTTTTTAAATTTTCTCATCCTCACATGAATTATGCTATGTCCCCATAGAATCAAATTAAAATTCAAAAAGGGTGAGAAATACTCCTGGGGCCTCTAGGCCTAG
This sequence comes from Datura stramonium, assembly GCA_018107945.1. NCBI lineage: Eukaryota > Viridiplantae > Streptophyta > Magnoliopsida > Solanales > Solanaceae > Datura > Datura stramonium. The sequence goes on from JACEIK010002440.1 coordinate 137,691, forward strand.
CTAGTAGCATGTTTTCCTTCAAATTTTCACAAGTGGGTGTTTGACCTCACACTTTTTCTCTTTCATGCTTCTTAGCTTCCTCCTCCACGGGTACTCGGACTTCCCCTCTTTACATTGCCTAACTTTCCACTAAAAACAACACAAGTTGAAAATAAACAAAAACACACACACAAAAATTACAAATTATACTAGTACCCTTGAGTTTGACTCCCAAGCAACGCCTAATTTTTACATCGCGGCACGACATGTGGACTATCCTTTCAGGACATCCTCATACCTGGGTTCCCTTGAAGAACCATATTATTTTCTTTTGATTTTAGAAATCAGCCTCCATTCTGTTCCTCTCTTCCTCCAACTTCTTATCACACTGAAGCCCTTCATCAGACTCGGGCTGAAAACCAATCATTACCTTTGGCCGTGGACCTGTGGAATCACCCACCCCACACTTATCCTATGACAACACACTAACCTTACAAAGGTTTCTATAGTGTGTTGGTGGATTAATCTCTTGGTAGACTCGGAAGAGTTCTTCTTCATCCTCGACCCTCATTTTCAGGGTCCCTACTCTTACATCGATCACCGCTCCTCTAGTGGCCAAGAATGGTCGTCCCAAGATTAGGGTACCTGGTCATCCACATGGAAATCCAATATAATAAAATCAGCGGGTATAATAAACTTACTCACTTTGATGAGCGTCTCTATAATTCCATCCGGTGCCACTTCGCGAACTGGCCTGGCTGCCATAATCTCAGGTGATAACTTTGCTTGTCCTGCGGGTGGTTGTTGTTTGTACCCCACTCTCTTGAAGTCTCTTTAGCTTTTTCTCTAGAGCTTCTCTCCTTTGCAAATGAATTTGACGTTCCGGTTTGAACAATGGTTCCACAAGCTCTCTATTCCTAGCTAGCTCGGCAAGACAACCTGTCACCTGCAATAAGTCAGACTAAGACCAAGATCCTCAACACTTAAGGAAATTTAAAAATCACACAAAAACAAAAAATTTACTAAATTTCATCCGAGTCTGACAGCGGCGCCAAAACTTGTTGTGACTGCGCCCAAGCGCCTGCACTTAGCGTACGTGGTCTTACAAGTAATAGTGGCCCTTTTGAAGAGCCGGATGTCAGACCCACAGGGACTAGACCAATTCAACTAATTATTAAGTTCAAGTGTGATATTGACTTTCCTGAGTGTTGATTATAAAAGTTTTCGATAAATTCTATTTAAATCCAGGGGTGGTCACGAAATACTCACGAAATCATTCAAGAAGAAACTAGAGCTACATCCGGATAATCATGAGACACTACTCTTTGCAATGGTTAAAGTATGGAATTATCAATTGTTGTCTCACATAACTAAAAATCCATGTTCATGGTCTTTCGAGCCTCTGAACATGACAAACTAGCCTCACAACTACATCGTTGAGCGGGGATGTGACATACTAGTTCGTGGGCAATTCAACTACATGGATGTGGTTTACGGGGTTTATGCTCTTGATTATGGACTTTCATACCTCTAATCATTTAACTCAACAACTTCACAACTACGTCTACGAGTGGTGGAGTGACAATTCTAAGCCAGTGTCTTGCTATCATCCCGTTTTATCAACCAAGCAAGGCAAATTAGGCCATCATTTCTATCCCCAACTAATTTAGAATCATATCGAAAGATAAGAACTTTCTCCCTACATTCTCTTGTTATAGCCTAGGGTTTCTTTTTCAAGCTTTTACCTAAGCTTAACGGATTTGTTTTTCACCATGGTGATCGGCATAAAACAACCATAATGTAGACTGTATGACAAAACAACAATTAACAACTAAAACCAAACGAATTCTACATGCAATTACAATCTATACACGTAGCCTCAACCCTAGAGGAAGGGTTTTAGCCACTCATGTTCATACAAATATAAAAAACATAATTAAAGTGATGTACTTACAAGAGTAGATAAAAGAAGGTAAATTTGGTAGACCCTGGGTGAGTTCTTCACTTCTCCCTTCGCTCCTTTACGGTTTTAGAAAATATTTCGCAGACGAAATGATTTTGGAGCTAGGGACTTATTTTTATAGTAAATAAAAAATGTACAAAATTTTGCGCAGCATGGAATAGCTCCGTGGCACGGAGGTGGTCGCCAATTTGCCTCCGTGACACAGAGATATCGCGACAACACACTAGAATTTTGCATAAAACCTTAGCTTTGATAGCCTCTTTCATGATGGTAGCATGGAGACACTGCTTGTGCAGCGTTTGCACCGTGACATGGCCCCTGTCGCGCAATTGTTGCCCTGGCGTGGCACGGTGCTGGGCGCAGGTGGCCTGCTTGCTGCCTTTTCTCGCGCCTGGCATTGGGGTGGCACGGTACTGGGCGCAGCACACGCACGGCGTGACACGCTGCCCCAGCGCGACCAGCTTTGCCAAGGCATGGTTCATTGCCGACTTTTGCAATTTGCTTCCTATTCCATTCCTCCACTTCACTCATCATTATTTAGTCCCTAAAATGCATTTTTCACCTACAAAACAAGGTTAATCATGTTGGTTAGTATATATCCGAATTTACATAAAATCACATGAGAAATTAAATGCATAAATAAACACGACTAAACTAAGTTATAAAATAGCACTTGGGCATAATTATGCCCAAGGATCATACTACGATAGTCTCGTAGGCAAGCTGTAACTGTATCTTAAGCACACTTGGCTCCTATTTTTGTATATTGAGCCTTTCGGGTTCCTGTAGCTGTATATAGGCTTTTGGGCTCCCATAACTACTTCCCAGAGCACACAAGGCTCTATTGAAGAGCTGATAATGCCAACATAGGAATAAAGAAAGTCTCTATAAGTAAGCAGACTTCAATGTGGCTCTATGAGCTCAATATGGTCTTTCTAGATATTTTTATAGCTCTTATAAGTATAACCCCATAGGCAAGGTACGCTTGTCAATAGACCTTATAGGAAACCAGTAAATGGGCACATGTATATGTATAATTTAAAGAGATAGGCCCTAGGCCCCAACACCAACACTTGACAAGATAGCTGATGAAGGCGTCAAACAATCTTCTAATCTAACAGCTAGTAAGGTTGCTTTCTAGGTGACCTGCATGACATTCTATATGTTGTATTGAACTATAAGTTTGCTAACAAAAATGTGGGACACCTAGAAACTCACCAACACTAATATATAGGAAGCCACAATGCGATTACGCCAAGGTTGAACTACAATTCTAATACTTTAGTTTTGTAGGAGCCAAGATACACCAAAGGCCCATAGGCGGGCTATGTAGTTTATAGGCATCGTACTCGAATGGTTCCTATGCCACCTGCTTGATCGTTATGTTGCCAACAATAGCATCAAATGCTAACCAGCTAACCACAAGTCCCCTAAGGGTTTAATACAATAATAAATTATCAATAGTCGATTAAGAGACGATAAGTTAAATGAAAAGGTTCTTATGTCACTTTTAACACAAGGAAACAGCTAAACGAGGCCCAATCCAGACAAAGGAATCTTAAACCTATCTATACATACACAATTCCAACAGCTAACCAACAATAACTAACATGGGTACAAGTATTACAATAATAACAATAAGTCATATTAACTATTCGACAAAGAATTCTTTCTGAAAAAGGTTTAGCCTTAACATACCTTGTATACAAGATTAACAAGTTGGTGTCGAAGTTTCAGTACTAGACTACTGAAATTGATTTATGTTGCCACCAAGATCTTGGAGTTGGAAAAAATATTTTTAGGCCCTAAATCACAAAGGAGGAGCTTAAGGACTATTGTGGAGGATTATTTATTTGAATATGTCGGCGGAGCCATAGAAACTTATCTTCAAGGAGTTAGGAGGCTACAGATTGGGAGGCATAGCGACTGGACCCTGAGCTGACTTAGCCAGACCTCACCTCTAATATATGCCAACAACATAAAAACAAGAAATCAACAAGGTAAATCTTGGCTTAAAAGAGAAGCCTTTGGCTAAAGAGGCCGAAGTATATCACCTGTATAGCTATTTATCTAACCAAGAAATGCATATCAATAATATGGTCCTCTGCGGCCAACAAGACCACCATGGTGTCTAAGCTCGAATAACCTAAAGGTAGCATATATATACATAAGCCATCAAGGATGGCAACTAACAGCTTACAAAAAATAAGGCCTACTTAGCCACTTTTCTGCAAACTATACAATTCCATAGTCTGCAAGCCTCTAGAGAGTAAGTCATTGACCGAGACGAGCCTGCGACCTACCCTCAAATAACATCAAAGCATGTAAACCTCTGAACCATGGCAACTCCTAAAGTAGGGAGCAAGCCAATCTACTGTGCTCAATCTTCTCTATAGAGAAGGTCCCTATACCCATCTATGAGGACCTACAAGCAAGAGTGCAGCACCCCCGGGCTCGGGGCGTCGGTACAATAATGCACGGAGTATGAAAGGCAATAATAAGTTGAAACTAAAACTAATAACATGAACTGAATGTAAACAACTAAAAGAGTCATAGGATAACCTGAACAATCTCATCTGTTCAATTTTATACTAACAAACATTAGTCCAACAAGAACCTAACCTGGCCCCCATAATCTTGAGTACAAACAATCCAAACAATAACCTACCTGGCCCCCTAAGCTAACAAGTAAAAATCCAATCTGTATAACCCTATCAGTATCACTGTAGCCCCAAAGGTGTTCTGTAGTTTATTTGAAACTAATACCTTTATAGGCAATAAGAGATACCATTTGTGTGTTATTATTCGCTCAACTCTAACTAGCCTTTTATAGGCAATCAACATGTACCTGTAAACAGCCCCTTAGGAAATCAATGTATCTCTGTAAGTAGCCTCTTAGGAAACTGTAGGTGAGCACGTGAGGCTTCTGTATATGTATCTTGAGCCTTCTGGGCTCTTGTAACTGCACCCCGAGCACACAAGGCTCTTCTAAAGGTCAGTAATGCCAACTCAGGCATAAAAGAAGTCTGTAGGGGCACCAGATTTCAAGTGGCTCTGCAGGCCTTAATATGGTGTTCTAGACTTTATATTGCTTTGTGAGCAAAACATATCCCCATAGGCACATCATAATTATATTTTTCTCCTTGGCATTTGTATAGCATCTGCCCAGCAACTAGCCTTTCCATACATTGCTCGGAGAGCGTATCATAGCCCCTTAGGCCTAACACAACTGTTACTTTCCCCTGTAGCAACTTGTATAGCATCCAACAGGCATATCCATGTTTTCTGGCTAGCTAGACCGTCATGAAGGCAATAATAGAACCAGCTAGCCTGAATGACAATCTGAATGTCATAACAAGCTATAAGATCGCTAATATTAGGTGTAGCTCCTGCATCTAAGCTATGCTTAGCTCCTCTGGGGAGCCACAACTAATAGTACTTTGAAGTTAATCTATTAGGATGTTAAGAATAATCATTTTGAAGCCATAGTGGTACAATATGCCTTGTAAGCGAATAATAAAGTCGTAGGTGACCAAACTATACGGTTCCTTCGCCTAAAATGACTATAGGGATGCTAATAACAAGATATGACTCTGAGAATCAACCATGTATCGCACAGGAAACCACAATGACTATTAACCCGAAGGTAGATTTACATTATTAAGATTCTACTATGGGCGTCAAGATCGCCAAGGCCCACCAGGAAGCTTTATCACATATAGGCATCATGAACGTGAAGTTCTATTGCAAAGTTACTCATTATGCTTCCCAAATTAGCAAGACATGATCAATGACTAACAACAAAGAGTCTATGACATCGGTAAGGTAGCAAGATATCAACAACCAATCTAAGCGACAACAATCCAATGAAGTACTCTTATGCCAATTCTAATGAAAGGAAAAGCTAAATGTGTCAAGCCTCGACAAAGGATACTTATACCAATCAATAGGTTCAAATTTCAACAGCTAACCATCCATCACAACATATCCATGAATATATTACTAAATACAATGAGTTGTACCAACTATTCGACTAAGAAACTTGCCGAAGGTGGTCACAACCAACATACCTTGTAAGTGACTCGATAGCTCCACCTTCCTCAATCAAATTCTCCAAAAATCAATCACAACACAAATCTCCAACGTCTTATCATTTTCAAGCCACCTAAAACAGTTCACGTATCAAACAAATGAAGAAGAGTACCGATATCGATCGTCGTTTCAATATATATCCTAAAACTTTCAATTTTAATGGTAAAGATGGGTGAAGAAGTCCTTACCTTCCTATAGATGAAGGACCACCACGTATAGATGACAAACATACCCTATTCCCTTGGAAAAACCCCGACAAAACCATGACTATTAAAGCCAAATTGAGCTTGATATTCTTCACAATGATTACTACAAGATCGCAACTTTAATTACTGTTGGAGGCTTGGATATTGACCTTATAATCTGGAAATAAGATCTCCAATGGATAGCCCTCGAAGAGCTCTTGAGTTTTAAAAAAAAGAGTAAAAAAGAAGCTGTGAGCTAAAAGTTATGTAAATAGGCGTATGCACTGCCGTGTTGGCCAGGGTCGGGTGCGGTGCGCCCGTCACACCTGTCCATGTGCATGTCGTGCAGATCAGCATGCCTACCTGTCCGTGCATTGCCCCTCCTCTGCGAGCCAACATACATGGGGCTCCCTGCCCACGATGTGTGCACACGCGTGGCTCTCCAGCCGACATGTTATCGTTTGACACCTATGGGCTGATTTTCTTGAGCAACCTTATTTTGTTATTATTTCACTTTCGTGCAATATAAAAATGAAAAATTATCCCATCAAAATATATTTTCTCACTATGCTCATTAGTGCACACTTATAGGTGTTTCATCCTTCCCACCTTACGGACATTCGTCCTCGAATGTAATCCAAACTTAGGAGGCTTAGCTTTCAGGCATTGCCGAGAAAAATTTCGAAAGGGTCTTCTTTGTAATATGGACTATCTGGATTCCTAAAACATAGAAAATTCCAACCTAGACATCTCACAAGATGACACAAATAGCTAAATAGCATAACTCCACAATAATAATGCGAGCAACACACAATAGTAACTATAAACAACAATGTAAACCAGAATAAGTATCTTACCTCAACTGTAATAATCTAAACTGATATACTATCACCTCAGGATATGAACCAGAGCAGGGTATCTCATGTCATCCTCAACTTCTCACATCACTTCGTCATTCCCGTTCCTCCCTTTGTCTTTAACGGAGGCTACATCTATGGTCTTCGATCTACGGACTTGCCGATCTAATATGACTAGGTTTCTTCATATGACAACTCCTCCATGATGTGAACATCCTATATTGGGACAACCGGAGGTCTCCTATGTAGTTTCATGCATCGATATATGAAAAACTAAACAAACAGATTCGAGCCCCGAAGGCAATTCTAGATCATAAGCCACTTGGCGTATTTTTCAGAGGATTGGTATGGCCCAATGAATATAGGGTTAAGCTTTCCCTTCTAGCTAAATATCATAATTCCCTTCACAAGTGAGGCCACTCGGAATGCCCAGTTGTCGACACAAAACTTTTAGTCTCTACCATGTACATCCGAGTAGGACTTTTGACGACTCTGGGCTGTCAATATTTATTCTCTAATGAGCTTAACATTTTTTTAGACTAATGTATCATGTCAGGTCCAATCATCCCTGATACTTAAAACCCTCTATGGGGGACTTGTGTTTTCCCATACAAAGCCTCGTAAGGCGCCATCTTAATGGTAGAATGGTAACTATTATTATATGCAAACTCAATAAGAGGTAGGTGATGATCCCAACTTCCTCTGAAGTCTAGCACACAAGTACATAACATATCCTTGGGCATATCAATCGTGCGCTTAACCTAGCCATCTTTCTGGGGATGAAAAATTGTACTCAAGTTAACCTGCGTCCCTAAGCCTTTCTAAAATGACTCCAGAATCTTGTTGTGAATTGTGCCCCTCTGTTAGAGATGATGGGCAGTAGGACACCATGAAGTCTGACTATCTCTTTGATGTATAACTGATGTGGCAAAAGCGCATGCAAGAGTCAAGTAATATAGGACTGGAAGCCCCAATTATCGGCCCTTACGAGACTTGTCGATTCAATCGTTATAAGGTTATTACTTTATTTTTCAATTCTAACAAAACAGTTGAAATGGGGAATGGTTTGGGAAATTAAACTACTAAAAGCATTAAATGCATAATTTACTAAAGCAGTTGCAAGCTTGGTTTTACTTCGATGATGATGAAAATCAGGAAATAGCACTTTGTTTGGTTTTGAAGTTAGTTTTCAAGATATGCTTACACTAGAACTATTCTTCCTATGATTGTTAGTTTCAAGTTACTATCCCATTCCTTGCGACTATCAGCGCTTGCCAAAGTTATTTCATGAACCTAACACTTATATTCCTATGGTCGCGGAAGCATGAAACAAGCGTTATGTCTGCTTGTATTTCAACTAAACAAGGTTGAAGGGTATATCCCTATTCTTAACAACAACTTCTATCCTCTCACCAATAGGTTCGAAGGTCTTTAAATTCCTGTTCTATATTTACTTTAACTCTTTCTGATTCCCTTTTCCAAGTTCATTCGAAAGCCAACGGGTTTACTTGCAAGTGATCGAGTCAATAAATAAGCAATCAAAAAAGTAAATACAAACAACCATTATTGAAGAATCAAATCTAGATTAAATCAGTCTTTCAAATAATCAACTATCCACCATGGCCAAAACTCTAGATAGAGTATGAGTTTAGCCACTCATAGACAAGACAAAAAATGAATACTTAATCATCATCTTTCGAAAGAGTGCAATAAAAAAGAGAAGAAACTAGAACTCGTATTCCTTCTAAATGTATTACAAGACTCCACAAATGAAAATACCTAATGAAAAATGATCAAAGGATTTCTGAAAAATGCCCTTGAGGAGGTATTTATAGTTGAGCTTTCAAATAATGGCACATATAATACTTAGTATTAAAATTGGAAATTTCAGCTCTGAATTAGGTCTGGCACATCACCCCACCTATCTCACCACAGAGTTAGTCAAATTTCTAATAATTTCAGCTCCAGGCTGAGCTGGTGCACCGTCCCATCCATCTCACCAAGTACTTAACCGAGATTTCACTTTTCCCAACACCTCGGCGCACCACTCTCACCATAGCACTGGAGTGTTAGTTGAATTCTTTAACATTAGGACCCTTATGGCTCACGTCTTCTTCTATTTCACCAGAATTTTGAAATTTTCTCTAAGTCTAGGGAAGCTCTGGGCTCCATGCCCACCGTCTCGCCAAAGTGTTGAACGAAGATATTCTAAAGTTAAGGGCTTGGCGCGGAGCACCATACATAGCCCCAAAATTAATGAAGTTATCTCATGAAATTGAGGACTTGATGTTGGGCACCAACCATAGCCCCTGAACCTTCTTCTCAGCTTCTGAAACCTTCAACCTTGGTTCATTTTGGGTCTGTTTTCCTTGATTTCCTTCTCAAAACACCTCAAATCATTTGTTAGCATAAAAAAACATACACACATATGAATTGATGCATTTCTTAAGGATTATGATCTCAAAACAAGGTAGTACATGAAAGCAAAGGAAATGGCAAATATACCTGGCATCCTACCCTCATTTAAGTAATTGTTCATCCTCGAACAATCTGTAACTCCATACATAAACTCATCTATTACCATCACACTTGGTACTCTAACAATTCACACTCAACCAACTAGCATTAGAGCATGGAACAAGTGGTTCATGAACATACAACAATTCTCCTCAAGCACATGTAAAGGTTTCACACTCAAGACTACACAACCTCTATAATTGACTCATTCTTTTCAAAACATAGGGCCAACGTGATTAAGTATGAAATATGCAACAAATAGTACTCCGACTTAGACATCTTGTGCCCTCACTTTTTTAGTGATATTCCTCTCTACGATTATCAATGCAAACACATGGAACATATAAAGCAATGCGCTCTCACGCTTACAAATGATGTAATGCACACATGTCACATATCATAAGCTTGCCCTTCATGTACTTTAAGACTACTTGATTGCGTTAAGAGATTCGGATCACAGGACATTTTTGGTTGTAATGTCTGCTAAGGGACGATAGGAATGATATTTCTTTTATAGTGACTACCGCCCTAAGCACTTTTAAGACATCTTTCATTTTTCATGTTCACCATCTTTTTCCTTGTTGTTCGCCCTTCGCTAACTCACCCTTTTTTCTTTCTTTTGTTTCATGACCTTTTTTCACTACTTGGCTGCTAGTCTTTTCTTATAAAATCAGCCAAAATTTTGCAATTAAAGCTCTATTTTTCATTGTCTTAGCAGCAAGTAACGACACAATTCTATGGGCACCCCTTTCTTCCTATTTCTCTCCTCTTACCACAATTTTTATTTTTCCTTTAACATTATACTTCGGTGGACCTTTACTTTCAAGTCTCAAAGTTCCTAAGACTACTTTGGATAAGGATCCCAACAAGTCTGAGGTTTCACAAAGAAAGGGATTAAGCTACTTTCGTGGCTAAGAAAGAATAAGGCTTATGGCTCAAAGGGAGTAACTAGGAAGAATGTACAGGAAGGTGATGAAACAACCACGGGAAAATTTGGCTTTTCCAAAGAAATGCCTCGATCATATCCCAACTCTAAAACTAGCTGTCCTATGTACACTAAGACAAGTTTTAAGATGCTACAATATGTACAAAAGAAAATTTGAGTCACCTCTCATGGCAATCAAGAATCTAGTCGGCTTCCTACAACTACACAATCACACAATAATATTGAATAACATTTTTCATTACTAAGCCTAAGAATCATTTCAGTCAAATTAGAAGATATGTGTCTCTCTCATGGATTCCTCACTTATGCATTCAAAAAAACAATATTATTGACTCTAGCATAGCAGCTAAGTGAAATGTCAACAACATACAAGTGAATAATTTATAACTCAATCCTAAAAAAATGTGATGAAATTCCCGTAAGATGGTCGTCATCCATCTATCATATGGAAGGGTCACTACTCTACGACGACAATGACTCCTAAAAATTTAAAAATCACTCTGTTCAAAGGACTCCTCTTCAAAAAAGAACCGAGGCCATAAGAAAAACCAGAGGTTGGGTGAGGTATGCCAAATTCAAATAATTTTCAAATAAAGCTCAATAGACGTACTCACCCTTGAACAAAAAAATTCAAACTCTAAAATTGAATTAAAGAAAATAAAAAAGATTAAACTAAAAACTAACACTCACAACTACTAAAGACAAATAAAATATCCAACATCCCAGGCATCCACGTGTCATCGGCATCATACCCCAGCTATTACAAGCCAAGACCTAACAAATCATAAGAGCTACTACTATGAGACACTATGCTACAACTTACTACAAATATAGCAACCAAAGACACACAAGAGTCTTTCCTCCACCCCACACTTAAACAGTGCACTGTCCTCAATGCACACACATTCTTATCAAAAAGTAGGGTAAAAGGAACTTCCTGAGCCTCTAAGCAACATCATAAAGATTGTTATCCTGATCTTCATCCTCACCATCATCACCATCAGCTTTGTATGGCACGTAGTGCTAATCATCCTTATCATCATCGTTATCCAGATCATCGACACTCTCAGTGAGCACCGTGGCCTCATCATCAAGCGGCTCCTAAAAGGCAAATCCTATTCTACACATCTGCATAGCACTCTCCATGAGTGTGTACCTATTCTCAAGGGTTACCATCTCCTAGGTTGTGAGTCGACTTCCTCTCCATGCAAGTCAAGCATCCCAATATACGACCTTTCCAGCTTTATCATGAGCCTGACAATCAGCTATAGTGAGGATTGGAGCTGTGGAAGTGATGGTATCCTTCACCTTTGTAACATCAATCATTTCCCGGTCAGTGCCCTATTAGAGTAGGTGAAGATCTGCCTATTCTTCTTCAATGCTTGCCTCATGCAAATACTAGGTGAAGAGACTGTCACAACAAAATATCCACTTGTGATTGTCCCGTGAACTCCTCATGTTATCCTAGAGCACCACACCAAAGTTAATTGGTATCCCCTTTATAAGCACGTACACAAGCACAACCCGCTCCCTAGTGATTTCTGTCAGTGTGAGTCCCGGAGAAACACGGCATATTATCTGATCACGGGAAAAATATCGTGCCCATGATACGCTTTATAGCTTAAATTAGTCGTGTTTTCTAAGTTATTTATACATTTTCATGTGATTTTATATGAATGTGAAGATATGTGCTAACCAACATGATTAGCCTTTGTTTTGTAAGTTTTGATGACTTTTGAGGAGCTAATCCATGAGTTGGTGAAGTAGAGGCTTGGAGACGGAATAAACACGCGAACGTCGGCAAGAGGAGGCCCAAAACAGCCCACGCGTCGGCAACGTGCCCGCGGCTGACGGTTTGCCCAAGACAGCCCACTGTGGCGTTGGCAACGTGCCACGGCAGGGTTGCTCCGCGACCAAGAGTGTGTAACGTGCTGCCCAAGCAGTGCCACGTTGCCATCGCGGCAAGTGCTGCCGAGGCCAACTTTCGGGTTGATTTCAGTGAGCTTTGCGATGCCTCCATGTCACGGAGGCAGTGCTCCGCGATACACTCAAGTGACACGAGCCGTTCCACGACAGGCCAAATTGCACGTTTCCATTTACTATAAATAGGACATGGCTCCTAATTCCATTTTGTCACGATTTTATTCTGAAACTGCATAGGAGAGAAGGGAGAAGTGGGAGAACTCAGCTAGGGTTTATCAAATTTCATCTACCAATATCGTGTAAGTATGTAGTTTAGGAGTAGATTAATAGTAGTGTAGAGCAATTTTATGAACATGAATGGCTAGAACCCTTCCTCTAGGGTTGAAGCCATGGATTATGATTGTAATTCTATGATATTGTCTTGGAATTAAGTTATTGATTGTTATTTTTGTCTTGCATTCTGATTTGTTGGTTATTTTTATGATTGATCACCATAAAAGCATATTTGTTAGCTTGGTAAATAGCTTGAGAACCATTACCTAGGTCAGGACATGAGAATGTGGGGAGCATGAAGTAATCTCGGAGAGGTTCCGTGTTTGGATAGAAATATACCTAACACCTTGCTTGGTTGACACACGGGGTATGAAAGACCAACGGGATGTCCCATCACCACTCGAAGAAGAAGTAGTTGTGAGGCTAAGTTAAAGTTAAATGGTTAGACGTACGAAAGTCCTTAATCGTTTCCCCGTAAACCACAACATAATTGATTGCCTGCGACTAGAAAATTAAACTCCTCGCTCACAATGCTGCAGTGAGGCTAGATTGCCGATGTTTAAATGCTCGAAAGACCATGAACATGCAATTCCAGTTATGTGAAATAACAATTGATAGTCCCATGCTTATTCCGTACCAAATCGTATTATCGCATGATTATCGGGTTTTAACTCTATGTTGCTCCTAGAGCACTTTCAGAATATGTCGTTGACCCAAACTTAGACTTAATTTATCTAAATCGAAAATGTCTATCACCAACACTTTAGGTATTTAAGAACACACTAGAAATGGATAGTTAGAGGAATGGGTCCAGTCCTTGTGGGTTCGACATTCCGGTTCTTTAAAAGAGCCACTATATTACTTGCACGACCCGTACACTTGCGGGCTCATAAAGTTTTGAGCGCCGTTGCCGGGGACACGGTGAAGTTTTGATAATTTATCTATTTTTGTGTGACTTTTGAATTTCCTTAAGTGTTGAGAAACTTGGTCTTAGTCTGTCTATTTGCAGGTGACAGGTATCCTGCCGAGCTGGCTAGAAATAGAGAGCTTGTGGAACCGTTGCTTGAACCTGAGCGTCAAATCCATTTGCAAAGGAAAGTAGCTCTAGAGAAAAAGCTGAAGAGACTTCAAGAAAAGGTACAACAACAACCACCCGCGGGGGCAAGCACAGTTGTCATCGGAAGCAATGGCAGCAAGACCAATTCTTGAAGTGGCAATCCCACTAGCGATGAATGTGACCTCTAGTATCGTAAGCTAGAGCACAGAGGGAACTTTGACTTAAGCAGAATATGGTGGTTGTAACATTCTAGTGGTCAGTTCACTGGAATGGCACATGAGGACCCTTGTGACACTTACAGAGCTTTCTTGAAGTTAGTGATACGTTCGTCCCCCACCGGCGTCCACAGATTATGTCCGCTTAACCCTCTTCCCATTTTCATTGTTGGGAGAGGCGAAAAAGTGGTTGAAGGCTGAGCCACGAACTCCATTACTTCATGTGGGATGACTTGGCCAGAAAGTTCCTTATCGATTCTTTCACCAGGCAAGACTGCAAAGTTGAGAAGTGAGATACTCAGTTTCAAGCAGAAGCCTGATGAGAACTTGTATATGGCTTGGGAAAGATTCAAGTCATTGTTGAGAGACTGTCCCCATCATCAGCAATCAAATGAAGTGCTGGCCCATACCTTTGTATAATGTCTGGACCCACACACAAAAATATTACTAGACTCTGCATCGGGTGGCAAGCCTTGGAGAAGACGTATGATGAGTTGTACACTTTGTTGAACAGAATTGCACAAATCCAAGTGGCACAGTGAATCATCAAGAGGGCAGGAAGAAGATCAAGGGTTGACAGAGCGAGAGGGTTTGAATGCCTTGGCAGCACGGTTAACTTCGTTCAACATCAAATTATGACTCAGATTAAAAACTGAGTATGCCAACATCAGAGACACGTTATTACGGTTCAACAAGCTCTGGTTGGTGTGAAATTTGTGGTAATAATGGGCACAACGCAGAGATCTTGTGGAGCCAATCCGGAATCAGTCAATTTTGTTGGGAATGTGCACGAGGAATCAAAATTTTGGAAACAGCCAACAAGTGGCGGGAGCCACCGAATTCTTCTTGGGGTAGGAACCAAAAGAAGGGTTACACATGCAGCCTCAACAATATCAGTATCAGCAGAATAGGCAGATTGATGGGCAGAGTAGCAGCCGCATTGAGGAAACACTGCAGAAAATTATGGAGACAGGGGAATCGGTTAGCGGAAAATCGGGCGAGGATGGCAACAGACTTAATGAATCAACAAATAGCCACCCGCAATCTTGAAAAACAAGTGGGTCAAATAGCAGCTGCTCAAAACATGAGGCCGCAAGGGAGATTACCAAGCGATGCAGATCCTAACCCCCGGCAGATCAATGCCATCAGTCTTAGAAGCGGAAGGCAAGTAGCTGATGCAGTGCCTAAAGAGTTGAGAATAGAGGTGCAGCCGGAGTTGGTAAGACCAGGACCATCTACCGATAATGGAAAAAATCAGAGTGTTGGACAACGAGATGCGCAACCTTCATTGCGGCCAGCACAAAGACCACCACCACCCTTCCCTCAGAGATTCAAAAAGAGCAAGGAGGAGGAATGTTTCAAAAAGTTCTTTGAGACTTTAAAAGAACTTCACATAAATTTGCCTCTTATTGATGTCTTGCAGGGAATGCCAAATGTAATACTTGAAGGATGTGATGGCGAAAAAAGTTAGATTGGTGGACGTCCAGACTGTAGCACTGACTGAGGAGTGCAGTCACAGGGTGACAGAGCAAAATGCCAAAGAAGCTCAAAGACCCCGGGGTTACATACCTCCCCATACAAATTGGTAAAGCTGAAGTGCTTCGAGCTTTGTGGATTTGGTGAGTTAACCTAATGCCCCTATCCTTATTCAACACCTTGGGGTTGGGAAGACCGTGACCGACAAGGTTGATGTTGCAGCTGGCTGACAAGTCGCGAGTGACACCCGATGGAATATAGGACATTCTCATCAAA
This sequence comes from Datura stramonium, assembly GCA_018107945.1. Classification (NCBI taxonomy): domain Eukaryota; kingdom Viridiplantae; phylum Streptophyta; class Magnoliopsida; order Solanales; family Solanaceae; genus Datura; species Datura stramonium. The sequence goes on from JACEIK010002440.1 coordinate 153,450, forward strand.
GTAGGTAAATTTATTATACCTGCTAATTTTATTGTTTTAGATTTTCAGGTTGATGACCAGGTACCCCTAATCTTGCGATGGCCATTCTTGGCCACCGGAGGAGCGGTGATTGATTTAAAAGAAGGGACCCTGAAAAAGAGGTCGAGGATGAAGAAGAAATCTTTCGTGTCTACCAAGAAATAAACCCCATCCACACTAGAGAAACCTTTGTCAAGTTAGTGTGTTGGCAGAGGATGAGTGTGGGGTGGAAGAGTCCACAAGTGCACGGCCAAAGGATATATCAAGTGTTCAGCCCAAGTCTGATAAAGGACTTAAATTGGAGAAGAAGTTGGAGAAAGGAGGAACAGAGTGGAGGCTGTTTCCTCTAACCAGCAGAAGAAAAGGAGATGGTTCTCGAAAGAGAACCCAGGTATGAGGATGTCCTAAAAGGGCAGTCCACGTCGTGCCACGACGTAAAATAAGGCGCTGCTTAGGAGGCAACCCAAGGGTACCTCAGGTACAATTTTAAATTTTTATTTTGTTTGGATTTTGTTATTTTCATTTTCTGGTTGTTGTTTTGGTGGAAAGTTAGGCCTGAGGTAGAGGGGAAATCTGAGTACCCTCGGAGGAGGAAGCTAGGAAGCATGGAAGAGGAAAAGTGTGGGGTCGAACACCCACCTGTGTAAAGCTAAGGAAAAACATGCTACTAGCTAGGCCTAAAGGCCTCAGGGAGTATTTCTCACCCTCTTAAAATGTTAATTTGATGCTATGGGTACATAGCATGATTTAAGTATTAAGGGTGAGGGAAATTTCAATGAAATTTCAAAATTTTTGTGCCTAACAAATTGTTGGTGAATGTAATGCTTGTGTGATAAAAATGAGAAAAATTTGAAAAGTTTTCTGGGAGTCAAGCATTAATTGTTGGTTAGTTTTTCTTTTCGTTCCTTTTCCGACGGGGGTCTTTGAACCGAAGAATAAAATTTTTTATTTTTATTTTTTTATTTTTATTTGTCTGTATATAATTTTTTTAGTCATAGATTAGGGATCATTTCCCGACGATGGATGGATGACGACCGTCTTGAGGAAAATTAGTCGATAGATGTCGGGTTTTGAAACTGCCAAATTGATGCTTGATGTTCTTGTTATGTGTTGTACATGGTTGTAAGATGCAAGTATGTTCAGTGTTGAAGCATGCAAGTGTATAACTGTTTGGGACACTTAGGCTCTTGAATGTGACTCAAAATAATTGAAGCTGAATCTGAATTCTTGTGATTAGGCGAGTAAGAGTACGCTGAATGTGTCTTGAATTGAGCATGTGCGTGGTGTAAGGTTTTGAGTATTCTATGCTATTGTGGATTGTCTAGAACTTGCCTGGTGTGTTTATGAAACTGAAATGAAGGATGTAAAATTGTGAAGGAGATGATTTAGGCATTTCTTTGAATTAGCCTAATTTTATCCCTCATTTTACCTACCTTGAAATTAATCCTAGTTAGCCCGTTGAACGCCCGGCCTATTCTTTGATAGCGCAACATAATCTTAATCCGTTTCTTTCATTAACCTTGAATTTGACCCCAAAGCTCCTAAGCGCTTGGAGAATAAAAATCTGAAAAGAGTAAAGGAGTGAGGAGAATGAAAAGAAATGAAAAGTAGCAAGTTGTAGAAGTTGAGAGAGGACAAAGGTTCACTTGTGTAAAAGTGATTTGATCATTGTTAGGAGTAAGAAAACAATGCAATGAAATATTATTCATGGAGCTCCTTGCTGACAAAGTCAAAAGTTCCTAAATAAAAGGGAAACAAAAGAGGGAAAAAAAACCATCAAGGATAAAAAGGTGGTGAAGTAAGGGGAAGGGAAGTTCGCCATGAGGGGGCGTGATGTATTAAAAGCGCTTAGGAAAGATAGTCACTATTGCGGCCATAATAGTACCTGCCTGTACCTGAGTTACGTTACAACCTACAAAGTCCTACTTGATCTTACATTCATACATCCTCAAATTAATTAGGTAAAACGCTGAAGGCAAGCTTATGGGTCATGACATGAAGCATGTGAATTCTTTGTGAGAGTGAGTGTAATTCTTTTTTTTATATACCCACACATGTTGTGATGTAAAAATTGTTTTTTGCGTGTGGGTGGAGTAACTCTCTTTAGTGAGGGCATATGTTTTAATGAAGGATATAATTTCATGTGGGATTTCTTAATCAGTTGATTGACATGAGTTTGCTAAGATTGAGAGTCGATTCTTGGTTAAGTCTTAACAGTTGTATTTCATAGCATGTTCTATTTTAGCTTGTACTTACGTAATCATTATAGCCGTAGCTTGAATCAACTTGCTAAATTAGTTATGTAGGTTTCTCTATATGCATGATATGTAAAGGGTTGTTCGAGGACGAACAAGGCTTTAACTGTGGGGTTGTGATCACGGGAAAAAATATCGTGCCCGTGATACGCTTTATAGCTTAAATTGGTAGTGTTGTCTAAGTTATTTTATACATTTCATGCGTTTATATGAATGTGAAGATATGTGCTAACCAACATGATTGCAACTTTGGTTTGTAGGTTTGATGACTTTTGAGGGCACAAATCATGGAGGTTGGTGAAGTAGAGGATTGGAGACGGAATAAACATAGAACGTCAGCAAGAGGAGCCAACAGCCCACCTGCGCGTCGGCAACGTGCCTGGCGGAGCAGGCTGCCCAAGACAGCCCACCTGCCGTGGAAGCGTTCCACGACAGGGTGGCTCCACGACCAAGAGTGTGTAACGCTGCCCGGCAGCGTGCCACGTTACCATGCGAGCAAAGGTGCTGCAGTGGTTTCAGGTTGATTCCAGTGAGCTTTCGCGATGCCTCCGTGTCACGGAGGGCGGTGCTCAGCGATACACTCCGTGACATGGGCGTTCCACGACAGGCCAAATTAGCGTTTTCATTTACCATAATGGGCCCTTAGCTCCTAATTCCATTTGGTCACGATTTTATTCTGGAAAACTGCATAGGAGAGAAGGGAGAAGTGGGAGAACTCATCTAGGGTTTATCAAATTCCCTTCTCATCTACCAATATCGTGTAAGTATGTAGTTTAGGAGTAGATTAATAGTAGTGTAGAGTAGTTTACGAACATGAATGGCTAGAACCCTTCCTCTAGGGTTGAAGCCATGGATTACGATTGTAATTCTATGATATTACCATTGGAATTAAGTTATTGATTATTATTTTTGTCTTGCATTCTGATTTGTTGGTTGTTTTATGATTGATCACCATAAAAGCATATTTGTTATCTTGGGAAATAGCTTGAGAAGGCATTACCTAGGTCAGGACATGAGAATGTGGGAGCATGAAGTAATCTCGGAGAGGTTCCCGTGTTTGGATAGAAATATACCCAACACCTTGCTTGGTTGACACACGGGGGTTATGAAAGACAAACTTGGGATGTCACATCACCACTTGAAGAAGTAGTTGTGAGGCTAGATTGAGTTAAACTGGTTAGGCGTCAGAAAGTCCTGTCAATTTCCCGTAAACCACAACATAATTGATTGCCCGCGACTAGAAAATTAAACTCCTCGCTCACAATGCTGCAGTGAGGCTAGATTGCCGTGTTTAGAGGCTCGAAAGACCATGAACATGCAATTCCAGTTATGTGAAATAACAATTGATAGTTCCATGCTTATTCCATTGCAAAATACGTATTATCGCATGATTATCGGGTTTTAACTCTATGTTGCTCTAGAGCACTTTCAGAAATATATCGTTGACCCAAAACTTAGAATTAAATTATCTAAATCAAAAATGTTTATCACCAACACTTTAGGTATTTAAGAACACACTAGAAATGGATAGTTAGAGGAATGGGTCAGGTCCCTGTGGGTTGGCGACATTCCGGTTCTTAAAAAGAGCCACTATATTACTTGCACGACCCGTACACTTGCAGGCTATCATCCTTCTCTTTGCAAACTTTGCCTCCTTGTTTCGGTAAGGAGAATACAAGTGTAGATTGAGTGTCCTTGTGGTCCCTTGCCCATCGAGGATGGGTGTCACCACATAGAGTGTGACGAATTTCGCTGTAAGGAGGCCTCTCAAGCAAGATAAAGTACTCTGAAGGATCTACTGCAAGTGTGCCAAGGAAAGCATTGAACCCATTGTAAGTGAATTAGCACCACTATTGTTATCAACATTACTTCAGTGCTTTCTCCAAATGATGTGTCCCGATTTGAGTAGAACTCCCTCACCAAGGTGAGTTGCACTCGTCAGCTCAGCAAAGATGTATCCAACTCCCAACTCCTAGAGCTTATTACTAATAGTAGGGAACTCAAGCACTATACGACCCTCATCGATCAATTTTTAGGAGCATGTAGCCTCGCTTCTGTGTGTGAACCAGGTATTATGAGGCTCTAAAGTCGTGCTCCCCGTCTTTTAGAAGGACTAGCCTTGACTCTTGTTGAACTATCTCCTTTGTACCTTTTAGACCTCTTTAGACCTTTTGTTGCTATCTCAATCTCCATTTGTTTTCTTCCTTTCGATGCCATGATACCTGTCAAGCAAAAATAAATAACTACACAAGATTAGTTAGTGAATAACAAGGCTAGCTTATTAGGTGATAACGGTGCAGATTGTCCCCACATAATTCGCTAGCATAATGGTGAACTTTGTCAATAGGGTACTAAATACTTCCCCCATCATGTTCAATCTCAACACTAATTCATTCACCAACTCTAATTACACCCAAGTTCATGAATTCTTCAATTCTCCCCTCATATTTAGCTTTTCAAGAATGCCTCAATTGGCCATCCCTCTCACTTTCTCTTCTTTAATTCTTAATTCAAGTAATTAATACATGGAAGTAGCATTATTTAATTCATTCAACAACCAAACAAATAATTTACTACCATCCATGTGAATTAATGATGAATTTCAACAACTCAAGACTTATTCACCTTCAAGAATTCAATGCCAATGTCTTTCTCTCTCTACCATTAACGCATTTACCTACCAAATTCATGAATTCAAATCACCATCCCCATTCATCCCTACAACTTAAAATCATTAAATTTAACAAAAAATAAGTTAACCAACAAGGATACATATTATCATGGAAGAATTTAAGACGATAGCTCCTTAAGAAACCCATAATATGAAGCGCAATCTTTTCACCAATAATGGTGATTTGGGTCTTTGATCTTGAGGAAGAAGGGTGTGGGACCATGCTTTCAAATTTCCCTAAACAAATGAGAAGAAATATACTTACTTGAATTGAGGGAGCTGTAAACCATGGAGAAGATTACAATGGAAGATAGCAGGGAGGAGGAGGAGTTACGGGTTTAAGAGGAGAGAGAATTGTTTGCTTTTGCTATATTATTTTTTAAACTTTGTGATGGAAAAGAGTGAGTGGGAATTTAAATAAAGGTGTGGGCCTGGGTTTTTGATAATTTTAAGGTCTTTGGGTTAATATTGACCTAATTTGACCAAAATATTTTTCGACCAAGAAGCCACTGGTGTGCCACCCCCTCTGTCTCACCACAGACTTAAAAAAAAAAAAATTTTCTTCGGGGCTGGGGCTGACGTGCGCCACCAATAGCACTAGCCTTTCTGATTTTTTCTTCTAGATTTTAAACATGGCGCTCCACTCCAGGCATATCACCACAAACTTAATCATTTTCATCTCATTTTCCGGATCTTTCTGCCTCCAAAGCTCTGTTCATCTATACAAAATAAAGAAAAAAAATGTAAAATGTTAGAAAGATGGGTTTCCTCCCACCAAGACCTTAGTTATAGTGATGGGCGGCCATTCATGGGTTGCCTCCCATGAAACGGCTAATTTAATGTCGCGGCACGACTATGGTCACTTTCACTCCTTCATTCAAGTGAAATGGAGACCAAACAGATAATTCACTAAACTTTCATGCGGCTACGCTGCTCAACTGATTGACTACTTCCTCCAGGTTCTACTGTTGGCTTAACTGTGAAGTCCTGTAAGAAGTAGGAGACATTTTTGCTGATCCTAAACACCTGAAAATAGCCTTTGACCATCCACCTTCATAGACATCTTGCCGTCTTTACCTGTATGATGGCATGGCGATGGCTAAACATCCTCTCCCAAAATGAGGGGAATAGTTATATCTTGAAAAGTAAGATTATGAAGTGCACCAAAAGAATGAAAGGTCCCACCTTTATCAAGGAGTCCTCTATTATTCCATCAGGGTAGGCTAGAGATTGGTATGCAAGCTTTAGATTCACTGTGGTAGGATGAGGTTCACCTAAACACAAAGTTTTGAATAGAGATGCAGGCATCAAGTTGATGCTCACACTAAAATCACATGTTACACCCTGTAAGTTTCTATCGATTAGCTGACGTATGCGTATGTATGTTAAGAGTGTTAAGTAGTACGCATGCAAAGAAGGGCCAGGGGATGAGTATACAAGCACAACATCAGAGCAAGCAGGAGGTCGGGGCTGAAGGCCGGGCTGCTGGGCACCACGATGGCCGCGCGTCATTCCCCTGGCCTGGCGTTGTGGCGGCGCCCGCGCCACTTTGCCACTATCAATACCTGTATATGTCCTCATTTTCTTAAATCATTTTCAAAATTTCCCTTTGGCAGAAGAGGGTGCTTGACTACTCCATTCATTTTGCCTATTTACGCCGTTAAAATCCAGGTCAAAGACAAATTCATCTTGGTAATGAGTTTTAGGCCTATGAGGAACATCCTGCGGAGTTATTTCTTGAAAATTCGCTCGGAATATCAAAACCCTGCCGAGTAAAAGTGGTTGGAATCACTTCTAATTAAGTCCTAAGTGACTACAAGTGATAGGTAAGCACTTCTAACTTCTAAATACTCGGGAATACGTGAGAGTTTTGGCCGATTAAATGAAGTTGAGTTATAGTTAAGGTTATTGAAAGGTATTGTTATTAAGTCATTCCTATTATTAAAAATAGCCTTATTCTCTCAATGTGAAGGATGCAATTGAGTGGAATTCCTAGCAACAGGTTGGAACTATTTAGGTGAATGAGAATCAACATTCGAGGTATGTGAAGGCTATTCCTTTCGGCAGATTATTCTTGTGGTAGTATTAGTCACGAGATTGTGCTTCGTGGTGCTTGGGAATATTAATGTTGTAATTAGTCGTCGCAAATAGATTTGATATTGTAGTGTAGAATCCCTGGTAGGGGTTGACCATATTTTGTATAACCTCTCGCGTGTTCGGGTGAGGATTGCTAGTCGTACAAGCGCTTGCGGAGCTATGTTTGGCTGAGTCCTTACGGAGCTATAGATTTCTTACCGAGCCACGATGCTACTATCTTTTATAGAATTATGGGATTTCTTTCAGAGCTATTGTATTTCTTACAAGCTACTGAATTGATTACAGAGCTATTAAGTATACGAAGGGACTGAAATGCAAAGCCTTCGAGGACATGCTGGGTGCTTCTATGAACTCCTTCTATGCTTAGATGATATTACCGACCCTCCCAAGGGCCTGGTTTGTCTACAGAGATGCAGTTGCATTCACTTACGAAGCCTCGAAATTGCCGCTAGGGGTATATAGACTATTTAGTGCTTCTCAGGGCTTATGAGGGCCCAGGTAGGTTATTCTGTGTTGATTGTACCTTCCAGGCTTATGAGGCCCGAATAGGTTCTTGTTTGTATGTTTACTTGCTCGTTATGTTTCAGATTGTGAGGTTATTCAGATTGAACTCTTATCCTCCTTATTGATTACTTTCAATTCTTCTATCAGTTTTATTCAGCTTTTATTACTGTCTTACATATTGTACTGACGCTCAACTATGGGGCGCTGCGTACTTGCCTGCAGGTGCGAAAAGACATAATTTCAGAACTTTCTTAGCCGTCATTCAGAGTTAGCAGTTCAGTCGGCTCGTTTTCTCGGAATTGATGGTTAGAAAGGTTTCTCTTTTGTTGTACAGCTTTTGGGTAGATCGGGGCCCTATCTCCGACCATTATTCCCTCATAGAGGCTTGCGGACTACAATTCTTGTTGGTTGGTCATTGTTGGCCATGTGGGGCCCATGTATTTTTAATTTTGTATGTTAGCCATGTGGGGCTTAGTATAGCTTCAAGTTAGCAGCCTTGTCGGCTAGATTGTATACTTGACTGTCGGTTTTCATTCTGTTATGAATAGACAGTATAGTCTTGTCGGCCCGTATAGGATCCTTTATTGTTATATTGTTGGGTTAGTTGTTTTCTTTTACAGGTTTCTTGTGTGGCCATGTCGACCCAAGGCTATATTTATTGCTGAGATATAGTTGTTTGTTTTCTTGATTTTTGAGTTGCTGGTAGGCACCAGAGATGCATATGCCCAGCCAGGTTAGCCCAGAGTCAGTGTGGCATTAGGTGCCAGTCATGCCTCCCAAGTTGGGGCATGACAATCTTGATATCAGAGCAACATCGTATCTTAGGAAGTTTACAAGTCGTGTCTAGTAGAGTCTTGTCTATGGGTATTTTGTGCACCACATTATATAGGCAGGAGGCTATGAGGCATGATAGCATGGTTACCCTCCTTTTTTCTCCAGTCGTGTTATAGAGCTATATGTTGGCATAGGGTGAATCCTAAACATACATTATTTTGTTTATCTACAGAGAAGTGTCGGACATGCGACAGACTATGACTGGTCGAGAGTTGGACACTGCAGCAGGAGAGGGCACTGGCAAGGATGCCACAGTCAGAGCTAGCCCGACTTAAGGGCGAGTGGAGACATCATCTGATCTCCCAACATTTTCCATCGCAGTTTTTATAGGCCTTCATAGATCATTACTTGCCTCGGGAGATTCGACAGGCCCGAGTGGATCAATTTGTACATCTGGAGTAGGGCAGGATGAGCGTTCGGGAGTACGCATTGGCTAACTCTTTAGAAAGATATGCGCCAGCATTTATGGACACTATGCCAGCCAGGGTACACTGTTTCATCATAGAGGCTTTCTGAGAATGTGGAGGCCTGTATTACAGCTACTTTCACATTGAGGAAATGGATATTGCGCACATCCAGGCTTTTTCTCGAAATATAGAGGGAATCAAGCAACACTATTATGAGGTTGAGAGAGTAAGTCGGGAGCAGCATCAGAGGGCTAGACCCAACGATTTACAGGTTAAGTTTCAAGTGGAGATACAGACCTCGATTTCCAAGTAGGCCACCTAGACCTTTGCCTCCATAGTAGCAGGACGATAAGTCAAATCATCGTGGACAGTCAGGTCCCAATAAGAGTTCGAGCATCAGGCTCGCAGCAGCCGAGAGGTTCGAATCAGAGTAGGCCCGTTGTACCGCATTGTAGGATTATCAGCCGATAGCATTTCAAAAGGTGTAGATACGACTCTCTTTGCTTGCTATACTTATGGTCAAAGGGTCATATGATGAGGCTTCTCTGAATAGAATTAGAATTGTTCGGGTTATGAGAACAGGTCCTCAGCCAGATCACATGTAACACCTTCGGCAGGGCAGGCCCTCAGCCCCCAGTTGGTAGAGGCAAGGTAGATCAAGGGCATCTAGTTCCAACGGTAGTCTGGATCGCACTGACACCGGGGCGATAGAATTAGTCATCACCAGATGTTGTGACAGGTATGCTGAATATTTGCTCTCACCCAATTTGTATTATGATAAATCCAGGTTCCACTCTATCTTACATTACTCCGCTAGTGGCAGAAAATTTCTCATTTAGAATTTCTTCAGAAACTATTCTCGATAATACACCGATCGGTGACTCTATTATTGCTAAGAGGATTTACCGGGGTTGCACAATAGAGGTTCTTGGTCGCCAGACCTTAGCAGATTTAGAAGAGTTAGAAATGATTGACTTTGATGTAATTATGGGTATGATTGTCTAGCGCCATGTTATTCCAATGTGGAGTGTTAGACTAGGATGTTGATTTCATTTTCAAAGGGAGGTAGTGCAAAAATGGAAAGGCAATGCATCTACGCCAAAAGATGAGTTCTTATCTATCTTGGGCGAAACTTATGTGAGGCTATATTTACCATATTGTTAGGGTACAGGATATGAAAAGAAGAATCCCTGAATCTTCAGTCCATTCCTGTAGTCAATGAATTTTCGGATGTGTTTCCAGACGAGCTTCTGGTATTCCCCCAGACCGTAAGATCGATTTCTCTATCGACCTTCCACCAGGCACCTAGCCTATATCTATCCTTCCATACCGAATGTCTCCTGCCGAGCTGAAGAAATTGAAAGAACAATTGAAAGATTTGTTAGATAAGGGCCTTATCAGGCAGAGTGCTTCACTGTGGGGTGTGTCGATTTTGTTTGTGAGGAAGAAAGACAGCTCCCTACAAATGTGTATGAATTTATCGACAGTTGAATAAAGTTAATATCAAGAATAAATATCCCCTCTGGAGGATAGATGATTTATTTGATCAGTTGCAGGGGCAAAATATTTCTCCAAGATCGACTTAATATCTGGATATCATCAAGTGCGAGTTTGGGAGAAGGATATTTCAGTGCAGCTTTCAGGACTAGGTATGGTCGTTTTGAATTCTTGGTCATGTCCTATGGATTGAAAAATGCCCCAACAGTGTTAATGGATTTGATGAACAACATCTTCAGGACGTACTTAGATTTGTTTGTGAAAGTGTTTATTGATGATATTCTGGTATATTCCCGCTCAAAGAAGCTAAGCATAGAGCCATTTGCGAACGGTACTCGGATCCTCAAAGACCTCTAGTTTATGCGAAGTTCTCAAAATGTGAGTTTTGGTTATATTCCATTGCTTTCTTAGGTCATATTTTATCAAATGCAGGTATCCGGGTTGTCACAAAAATCAAGGAAGCAAGGTATGGCCCAGACCTATGACTCCAACTGAGGTTCAGAGTTTCTTGGAAGCCAGGTATTACACAAGGTTTGTGGAAGGATTCTCTACCTTATCCAGTGTTGACCAGATTAACTTACAAAGAAGCTAAATTCCACTGGACTGAGGCCTGTGGTAGAGTTTCTAGGAGCTAAAAATAGACGACATTGCACCAGTACTAGCCTTACCAGAAGGTTTAGAGGGCTACGTTGTATATTGTGATGCTTCAAGCGTTGAGTTAGGGTGTGTTACGTGCAGCATGGTAAGGTGAGTGCCTATGCTTCGAGGCAGCTAAGGAAACACGAAAAGAACTACATGCTTTGAAAATATGGATGCATTACTTGTATGGTGTACATGTGGACATCTTTACTGATCATAAAAGCCTCCAGTATATCTTTATGCAGAAAGAGTTGAATTTGCGGCAACGTTGTTGGCTAGAATTGTTGATAGACTATGACGTGAATATCTTATATCACCCAGGGAAGGATAATATTGTAGTCGATGCCCTTAACCCCAAATCCATGGGCAGTCTAGCATATTTGAGGCCAGAATAGCAAGAAGTGGCTCGAGAACTACATCAGTTAGCCAATCTAGCAATCAGGGTAGTGGGTTTAGAGGATAATGGGGTTGTAATCCAGAATACAAAAGTATCATCCCTAGTTGTGAAATTAAAGGAGTGATAGTACGAGGACCCTAGTCTAGTACAGCTCAGAGATAAGGTTCAGAAGGGCAAACCATCAGCCTTTGAGTTACCAGGAGACGGCGTCCTGAGGTTCGAAGGTCGACTCTATGTCGGACGTAGTAGGGCTTCGCCAGAAGATCATGGCAGCGGTACATTATTCTCGTTACTCTCTTCATCGGGCTCGACAAGTATATACCACGATATAAAAGAAATATATAGGTGACCTGGAATGAAGAAAGGTAGCGAGTTTGTAGCATAGTGTCCGAATTGCTAGCAAGTAAAAGTTGAACATCAGAAACCTGGCGGACTGACTTAGAAGATAGTTGTACCTATGTACAAATGGGAAGTAATTAATATGGAATTTGTGACAGGGTTATCTCACACCAGGCGTAAATTCGACTCCATTTGGGTCATTGCCAATAGGTTGATGAATTCAGCCCATTTCTTTCCAGTCAAGACTACGTTTTTAGCCTAGGAGCTATGTTGATTATATATTAAGGAGATAGTCTGACTGCATGGTGTCCTAGCATCCATTATTTCTGATCGAGGGGAACAATTCACAGCTAGATTTGGCAGTCATTTTAGAGAAGCTTGGGGACGCAGGAGTTAATCTAGTACATCTTTCCATCCCTAGATAAACGGTCAGGCTCACCATTCAGACGCTTGAGGACATGCTACGGGCATGTGTACTAGACTTTAGAGGGAGTTGGTACAAGCATCTATCCCTTATTGAATTTGCATATAATAACAGTTATCACTCTGCTATTCAGATGGTGCCTTATGAGGCTTTATGGTAGCGTAGGTCCCCCAGAGGGTGGTTCCAAAGTTGGGGTGTGGGTTGATCGGACGATATGATCCATCAGTTAGAGGAAAAGGTGAAACTTATCAAAGAGCGTTTACTGACAGCCCAGAGTCGTTAGAAGTCTATTCCAATGTTAGCATAGAACTTGGAGTTTAATGTTGATGATTGGGTATTTCTTAAAAATTTTCCAGAAGGGCGTGATGAGATTTGGAAAAAGGGAAAGCTTAGCTCTGGGTTCATTAGCCCGTATCGAATCCTTTTAAGAATAGGCCGAGTGGCATATGAGTTAGAACTGCTTCAGGGCTAGAATCCATTCATCTAGTCTTCCATGTGTCAATGCTGAGAAATGCATAGGAAACCCGTCTTGGGTTATTCCAATTGAGAATGTTCAAGTTAATAAGGAGTTATCCTATGAAGATACTCCAGTTTCTATACTAGATTGATAGGTTTAAGACTGAGAACTAAAGATGTATCCTCCATTAAAATCTTATGGAGGAACAGAAATGGGGAGGAGAATACTTGGGAAGCTGAGGACGACGTGAAATCTAGATATCCTCACTTTTCCAGGCTTGACTGGATTATGCAGTTGAGGTGAGGTGGTTGTTTAGTTATTGTCACGTACTTGTATTATCAGTATTTGTTGGTTATTCGGCACATGACAGATTTATGTTGTATCATTTCTTGTAGCGACCTGTGAGATACCTATGTTGGTCTTTTCCGCGTTTTAGGTTTTCGGATAGTCCATATTGCCAGGAGACTCTGCCAAAATTTTTCTAGCAATAGTCAAAGGAGTTGAGTCTCTTAAGCTTAAAGTTACATTAGAGGATGAATGTTCTAAGGGGGATGATATTATGCCCCTATCATTTAGCTGACGCGTGCGTACGTATATTGAAAGTATTGGAGTACGACGCATTGATAATGCTCAAACTCACGCCTTGCGAGCAAGCAGACTTTGTCAATAAAGAATCCAACTAAGAGGTTTAGGTTGAACCCACGGGGAATATGGAAGATCTAGACTAATGCCGGTAAGTGAACTTGTTGGTAGGTTATCTCCAAATTTGGGGTTTGAAGAAGAAATATTAAAACAAGATTATAACTATGATTTAAGTCAAGATTTGCAAATAACTAGTGTATGTGTTCCCCATGGGTTCATAACTACTTCGGGTATACACATGTGATCAATCTCAATGCTTACTTGTAGAACTGATAACTAGTGTTCATCCAAACGACTAATACGTCCCTATTGGATGGCTATACTCAATCATCGGGTCAGGTCTCATGAGTTATTTCAAACTAAGCGTTATCAATATGTTCCAAATTTAACTCTCCTGCGACCACAACTCAACTTAATACAATGATCATCAAGATCAAGGCTTTTGTTGCAATTCTCTTTTCTTAATCTCTACCTCTCTAGGTTCAAGCAAGTAAAGAATTCGGGAAAGTCCTAATGTTGTACACCATTAAGAAACGTTTAAGCATAAGAGAATGTAATACAAGCTTTGTGCATTGATTCTGAATCACTTTTGTACAACCCACATTAATCTACCATGGTCCCCACAACCCCTAGTTGTGAAGGTTTTAGCTTCTCATGGTTGTAAGATTGTGATATGCATTCATAGACAAACACATAATTAAATACTTACATCAATAGTTGAGACAAAAACTTCTTTGAATATGCAAGAATAATCTCAAGAACAATTTATATAGAAATCAAGAATTGCTTCCAAGAAGTGTTAATCATACGTAAACTACTCAATTCTAGGTTCTCTATTGATTCTCTATTGATTGGTAATGAAAATAAAACATACAAGGTATTTATACAGACATAAAAAACCTTTTCCTAAGCTAACAAGGATATTTTCCATAACTGGCGCCGCCTGTGCCACGACTGGTCATACGACCCATGGCAGGATAGTACGGGTCGTAACTGCCTCTCGTACGTCCTTGGCATGCTTAAACTTTTGTTAAGTGTTAGGAGCTGGTACTACTCGTACCTTCTTCCTACAAGTCATACAATGCATTTGTGACATGGTCTTGAGAACTCTGACACCCTCTAGAATGCTTACAGTATTGTGGTAATACGTACCTTCTTGCCACAACTCGTACTGTCTGTAGTGTTTGAAATTCCACAAAGTATTGAATATTCACTTGAGATTATCATGGCTTATGGTACGGGTCGTATGTAAGTGCTAGGACTCGTCAGTTCCACCCTTACTAAGAGATTGCCTTGTGCAAATATTTTGAAGTTTTCCACGACTCCAGTTTCGGCTCGTATTGAGAGTCGTATGTTGCCTTCTTCTCTATTCAGCCTTTTCAACTTTATCATGGTTCTCAGTGCGGCTCATTACAATAACCACACGACTCGTATTGAGACAGGTACTTTGGCTGATCTTCTGCATTTTCAAGCTTCTTTTGCACATCTTTGCTCCAACACTTATTATCCCTGAAATCAAAGTAAAAGTGTTTTATATCCATATAAACATACCTAAGTCCATGCTATTTTATGAGTTTTAAGCGTCGAAAGTGTTTTAAACTCACAACATATCAAAACTCTCAACTTAAGACTTTTGTATGTCCTCAGAGAAAGAAAAGAAAAATAAATACGGCAGCAACTAGAAAATAAACCTAGGACACTATAGCCAATATCAAACAAAATTTGCACTATGATTCCAAAAAGCTTTTGACCTTTTCCTGTGAATCAATATTAGCACATGCATTACAAGCAACTACAAAATATGATAAGCAAGGGATCAAGACATGTCATCTAGCTATTAATAGGTAGTCAAGTCATCACCAATGCTTTTCACACAGACCACTGATAAGAGTGAAACACAAACCCAAGTGTACCCTCACAGAAAACAAAGTCCCCTACTCATAGATATTGCAAAATATATTATATAGGACTAAACAAGAGACTCTCACCCTCTGCAAAGAAGTTCCATATACTACATATCGGATACCATAGGCTTGCCCTTATTTTCTCTACATCGGTCTATCAGATGGTTAGGTTAGGATCACTATAGAACTTGTTTTGGCTTGTAATGTAGGCTTTTGGGTTGGGTATGGTAGATATAATCTTTCAAGTGACTAAACCCTTCCTTGGCACTACATACATGTGGCTCCATTCTTCACTTACTTCACCTTTTTTTGGTTTTCTTCTTTTCCTTCCTTTTCACCCTTTTTATACGCTTGTACGAGTGTGGTGTGTTTTCAAATTTTTTTCATGCATTTTCCTTTTTCAATTTTTTCTTTTGTCACATCACACCTAGTTTTTCACCTTTTTCTGAAGAGGGATTCTAGTTGTAAGATATCTAATGAAACCGTCACTGGAATTGAGATCTTATTCAAAGAGAAAGATCTCAAATATCTGGAGTTTTTTTTTTGCATATTATGTGGATGATCCGATCCTCAAGGACCATGATCAAGGACCATGATTGGGAATTGTTTGATCGTCTTTCTCTGAGGAAGAGTCGAAATAGAATCAACTTGAATTCGGGACCGCTATTCAAAATCTTAGTGAAACACTGGATTTCTTATCTCATGTCTGCTTTTCGTGAAAAAATACCAATTGAAGTGGAGGGTTTCTTCAAACAACAAGGGGCTGGGTAAACTATTCAATCAAATGATATTGAGCATGTTTCCCATCTCTTCTCGAGAAACAAGTGGGCCAGAGCAAGAGCTCTTGAAGTCTACCCGGGCGTGCTTCTTCATTCATCCATTTAGGCCCAGCTAGGAACACGTGGATCCAGGGAACCTAGCTCGGGAACAGCTTCTTACTTTTCTCTCCCTTTTTCACCTTCCCAATCATTCAACTTAGACATTTTGCCTATGTTGAGGTTCACAATTTCCAAGGAGGGACCAGGGCCGAAACAGATTCTTTATAAAAATGGGTATGGTTAATCGGTTAATCAAAGAAAAATGGTTCATTTAAGGCTCAAAATCAGGATCAAAGGAATCACATCATTTTGGTAAGGTCATTTAAGCTAAAGATGGGCTCAATAAAAATGGCCTATAATACTTTCCTAACCAAACATCCTAAAACCTATGCAAAGACTAATCAGGCAAGTTCTAGATCCTTTACACAGTATTGAACTAGGTATCAGACTTCACTCACTCATGGTACATGATTTATATTCACTCACCTATCTGATTTATTCATGGATTAACACAAAATACACATGTTAATGCACTAATTGACATCAAAAGATCCACAGAAATCATGCATGCAGTCACAAGTACATAGCTAATTCATGAATTTTTTTTAAATAGGGTCAAATTTTCACAAATCCAAAACTAGTGCAATTTATTGGCTGAGTACTCCTAAGTTACTTTATAACTAAACAAAAATCATAAAAATAAAATCCTAAACATGTCGGTTCTACTAGATAGCATGCCTGAAGGAAAAGAAACACAACAAGAAAAACCCTCTAACGAATCAAAATCCTAAAAAATTCAAATACACCCCTCCCTTTTTTGAAAAGTGTGCTTCGTCCCCAAAGATTAAATACAAGAACAGAGAGAAGGGAACATACCTGTGGCTACGCAGACTTTACCATCCATGGGTTGCCTCCCATGCAACGCTTGATTTAACGTCGCGGCGCAATGCTGGTAGTTCAATTACTCAGAATTCACCAAACCACCACTTGGGTTGCCTCCCAATAAGCTCCTGATTAAACTTCATGGCATGATGCAAGTATCTTGACTACTCAGACATTGTCAACTCGGATTCATCTTTTATCGATGAGACCACTCTATATTTCTTTGGTTGTTTCATTGACTGATAGACATTGAAGAAGACCTCTTCTTTATTTATTTTGAACTTCAACTGGCCAGCCTCCACGTCTACTAAGGCCCTCCCAGTAGCAAGGAATGGTCACCCCAAAATGATGGGGACCTCATAATCAATCTCGCAATCAAGGATCACGAAGTCTACTAGGAATATAAATCTGTCAACTTTGAAAAGCACATCAAATAGGATCCCCACAGCCTTCTTCACTGTTTTGTCGGCCATCTCAGCCACATGGTAGTCTGTTGGGGGGCTTCCAAGACCAATTGCTTAAACACAGCAAATGGCATTAGATTGATGCTTGCTCCCGGATCATAGAGTGCCCTTGCGAACGCAACATCGCCAATTGTGCATGGAATAGTAAAAGCACTTGAATTTTCCTTTTTCTGGGCCAGTACCCATGAAGCTATGGCACTACAATGGTGTACATTATCAACGGGCTCATAGCTCACATACCTCTTCTTCGTCACAAGGTCCTTCATAAACTTATCATATCTCGACATTTGTTCCAATACCTAGACCAATGGTACGTTCACAGATAATTGTTTGAGCATTGACAAGAATTTATGAAACTTACCATTCGCCTTGTTTTTCATTCTTTAGGGAAACGGTGGCGGTGGTCATGGAATAGTCTTGTAAATTTGCATTGCTCCTTGTTCGACTTCAGGCCTTTTTTCACCGATTAGGACCTCAGGAAACTCAGCATCCTCATTATGTTGCTTCTCAGCGATATCATCATCATCTTCAATCATGCTCTCTTTCTTCCTTTCAAATACAATTGGTAGAGGGGGGTCAACCTGGTCTTTCCACTCCTAGTCATCACAGCCATACAGTGATCATAATTCTTTGGATTTTGGACTGTATTTCTAGGTAGCATACCCTTTTGTCTAGGGTTCATAGATGCTAACAGTTTCCCTAGATGCTATTCAATCTGCTTGATAGTCGTCGCATGTGACTCCATTCTCTGACCCATGCTAGATATATCACCATGGATTTCCTTCAACTGATCATCTATGAACCTTACCTTTTTCAGCATCCCAGCCATCATGCTCTCTAATTTTGACTGTCCGGCCTCTCCCTCACGTGCATTAGGGGGCACGTACACTCAATCTCGATTGTTGCGGTAGCCATCATTCCTTCTCTAATCTCTTTCACGCTCATGACCTCGACTTCTGTCTTTGTACCTATTCTGGCTATAGTTGTCCCTATATTGGTTTCGACCTTGGTTTCCAGAACCATGGCACCAAGTGTCTTGTCCAAACCCTTGGGCGTTGGCTCAGAAACCCGCCACCTGGTTTTCTAAGAAGTTTGCCTCCTCCTCGGAATCTGAGTGGTCTGGCCATAGCTCCTATCATTGTGTCCAACTACGTTCACCTTTCTGGATCCAGCTCCCATGATGTGCTTAGTTAGCAAATCCAATGTGTGTGCATATGAGCCAACTCCTGGTCACGCTCTTCTTCTTTCCTACATCGGTCTACAGTTAAACCAGCCGAATATGTACTTGCCACTACTTTTGCCTCCCGAATTGCCATGCCTTGTTTGTTTTTGTTACCCTATCAAGAATGTAGCGGCTTGCTCCCAGGTGTGACTCATCAGTGCTCCTCCCGCTATAGTGTCTGCTACAACTTTAGTATTGTTGTTTAAGGATATGTAAATGATTTCCAAAAAGAACTATCATCTGGAATCTTATGGTTCGGGCACTTTGTCAATTTCTTCCTGAACCTCAGCCAGGTTTCATGAAGTGCCTTAGATTTAAGTTGTCAAAAGTTGTAAATATTATCCTTGAGTTGCAGCATCCTGGAGGGTAGAAAGAATCTTTCAAAGAAAGCTTTCTTAAGCTCCCTCCAGTTGGTTATGGAGTCATTGGGAAACTCTGATAACTATAATGTGGCTTCCTGAGACAGAGAAAAGGGAAAAGTCTGAGTCTGAAGAAATCTTTGTTGACTCCGGGCAACCTGTACGCCTTGCATATTCCCACGAAGTTCATCAAGCGCAGGTTGGCATCGTCTGCTTCATGACAACAGAACACCCCTTTCATGTTTAACAATTAAATCATGGTGCTTGTGATGTATAATTTGGCCTCAACAGGCAGCGGTGATGGTACAATTGCTCTGGTTGACCCGACTTCGTCGATGTTTTAGTTATCATTATCGAAGAACTGAGGGGCATATCTTTGGCCTCTGTTGACCCGCCCATGTTGACCAGCTTTAACAACCTCATCTCTATCATCCTCCGCATCCTAAAGTGCAGCTTGCCGATCTAGCTCAGCTTGCCTAGCTTCTTCAGTTATACGAGCATCTCTCTGCTCCTAGTTTTCCATTCTACGCAGTGTTCATTTGAGTTCGTAATTCAAAGGAATCAAGGGATTTCCACAACTCCGAGTGCTTGGCATTCACCGAGCAACAACCTGTGGATATCACAAACAAAAAGAAAACGTAATTCAGGAAATAACAACCAAAAGTCAACTACAAGCAATTAATCTAGTCTTAGCCATATTCCCCGGTAGCAGCGCCACTTTTTGAAAATGCTCAAACTCATACCTCCTGATGAAGTATGAAGCAGACGTTGTCAAATAAAAAAACACAAGTAAGAGGTTAGGGTCGAACCCACAGGGAATATGGAAGATCTAGACTAATTCTGGTAAGTGAACTTGTTGGTATGTTATCTCCAAATTGGGGGGTTTTGAAGAAAGCAATATTAAAACAATATTATAACTGTGATTTATATCAAGACTTTCAAATAACTAGGATATGTGTTCCCCATAGGTTCATAACTACTTCTGATATACACATGTGATCAATCCCAATGCTTACTTGTAAAACTGATAACTAGGGTTCATCCAAATGACTGGTTCGTCCCTATTGGATAACTATACTCAATCATCGGGTCAGGTCTCATGAACGATTTCAATCTAACCGTTATCAATATGTTCCAAATTTAACTCTCTTGCGACCGCAGCTAAAGTTAATACAATGATCATCAAGATCAAGGCTTTGTTGTAATTCTCTTTTCCTAATCTCTACCTCTCTAGGTTCAAGAAAGTAAAGAATTCGGGCAAGTCCTAACGTTGTACACCGTTAAGAAATGTTTAAGCATGAAGAGAATACAATACAAGCTTTGTGCATTGGTTTTGAATCACTTTTGTGCAACCCTAGTTTGTTAATCCACCATGGTTCACAACCCCTAATTGTGGAGGTTTTAGCCTCTCATGGTTGTAAGATTGTGATATGCATTCATAGAAAAACACATAATTAAATACTTATAGCAATAGTTGAGAGAAAAACGTTTTTGAATATGTAATAATAATCTCAAGAACAATTGATAAAGAAATCAAGAATTGATCCCAAGAATTGTTAATCACACATAAGCTACTCAATTCTATGTTCTATATTGATTCTCTATAGATTGGTAATGAAAATAAAGCATAAAAGGTATTTATATAGACAGCAGAAACCCTTTCAAGCTACTAGGGAGATTTTCCATAACTGGCGCCGCTTGTTCCACGACTGGTCATACCACCTGTGGAAGGATTGTATGGGTCATAATTGCCTCTCATACATCCTTGGCTTGCTGAAACTTTGGCAAAGTATTGGGAGCTGGTACAACTCGTACCTTCTTCCTACAAGTCATACAATGCATCTGTGGCTTGGTCTTTAGAACTCTTATACCCTCTGGAGTGCTTCACGAGTGTTGTGGTACGACTTGTACCTTCTTGCCACGATTCGTACTATCTATAGCGTCTGAAATTCCACCAAGACTTGAATAGTCACTGGAGCTCATCATGGCTCATAGTATGGGTCGTATATAATTGCTACGACTCGTGGGTTCCACCCGTACCAAGAGGTTGCCTTATGCAAATTTTCTGAAGTTTTCCACGACTCCAGTTACGGCTCGTACCATCCTGGTACGACTCGTACTAAGTGTCATATGTTGCCTTCTTCTATATTCAGCCTTCTAAATTTTATCACAGTTCTTAGTATGGATCATACAATCACCGTACAGCTCATACTGAGATAGGTACTTTGGCTGATTTTCTACATTTTCGGGCTTCTTTTGCACATCTTTGCTCCAACACTTATTTTCCCTAAAATCAAAGTAAAAGTGCCTTATATCCATATAAACATACCTAAGTCCATGTTATTTTCTTAGTTTTAAGCATCGAAAGTGTTGTAAACTCACAGCATATCATGCATGTAGGAAAGGGCCCGGGGGATGAGTATATGATCACGGCATCGAGCGAGCAGGAGGCTAGGGCCGGAGGCCAGGCGCACTGGGCGCTGCGCTACACTGCCAGCCTGATGCATTGCTCCCCTGGCCTGGCACTGTGGCTAGTGCACCACACCACCCTGCCACCGCATACCTATATAAGTCCCCTTATCATTTGCTCAAATCATTTTCCAAATTTCCCTTCAGCAGAGAAGAAAGGGTAAGTGACTAATCCATCCGTTTTTCGTTGATTTATGTCATTAAACTCCATCAAAATGCAAATTCCTCTTGGATAACGAGTTCTAGGCCTATGAAGAACATCCCTGTAGAGTTATTTCTTGAAAATTTTCTCGGAATATCGGAACCACGCTTGGTAAAAGTGGTCGGAATCACTTCTAATTATTTCTTAAGCAACTACAAGTGATAGGTAAGCACTACTACCTTCTAAACTCTGGAGAATCTATGAGTTTTTAGCTGAATTAAACGGAGTCGAGTTATAGTTGATATTATTGAAAGATATCATTGCTTGTCGAGTCTTAGTATTGAAATTGCCTTATTGTCCAGCGTAGAGGCTTCAATTGAGTGGAATTTCTAGCTATAGGTTGGAACTATTGGGATAAATGAGAATTAGCATTTAAGGTATGTTAAGGATATTCCTTTCGGAAAGTTATCCCCGTTGTAGTATTGATACGACTTGTGCTTTTATAGTTACTTGAGAATATGAATGTTGTAGGTAGTCATTGCAAATAGATTTGAGATTGTAGCATAGCATCCTTGTTAGGGGTTGACCATATTTTGTATGACCTCTCGCTATGTTTAGCTGAGGGATTGTTAGTCATACGAACTGCTTATGGAGTTATAGCCTTCTTATGGAGCTATGAAGTTGTTAGTGCTTACGGAGCTATAGATTACTTACGGAGCCACGATGCCACTGTCTTTTACAGAATTATGAGATTGCTTTGGGAGCTATTGTATTGCTTATGAGCTACTGAATTGCTTATGGAGCCATTAAGTGTCTGAAGGGACTAGTGTAAAGCCTTCGGGCCCACGTTCGAGTCTTCTATAAACTCTTTCTATGCTTAAGATGATATTATCGACCCTCCCGAGGGCCTAGTTTGTCTGAAACACAATTGCAGTTAGTTACAGAGCCTCAGGGGTTCCCTAGGTTATATAGATTGTTTGGTGCTTGCCAGTGCTTATGGGGTCCCAAGTAGGTTATTCGGTGTTTATTGTACCTTCCAAGCTTATGGGGGCCCAAATAGGTTCTTGTTTGTATGTTTACTTGCTAGTTATGTTTCAGATTGTGAGGTTATTCATGTTGAACTCTTATCCTCCTTATTGATGACTTTCAATTCTTCTATCAATTTTATTCAGCTTTTATTACTATCTTACATATTGGGTACATATTATACTAACGCTCAACTATGGGGTGCTACATACTTGCCTCCAGGTACGTATAGACATGGTTCAGGACCTTCTTAGCCGTCAGTCAAAGTTAGCAGTTCAGTCAGCTCCTTTTCTCCGGGGTTTATAGTTAGAAGGTTTGCTCTTTTATTGTACAACTTTTGGGTAGGTCGGGGCCCTGTCCCGACCATTATTTCACTCTTAGATTCTTGCAGACTAAAGTTTTAGTTGGTTGGTTGTTGTTGGCCGTGTGGGGCCCATGTATGTTTAGTTTTGTATGTTGGCCATGTGGGCCCTAGTATAGCTTCCAGTTAGCAGCCTTGTCGGCTATAGTACTTGACAGTCGGTTTTCATTCTGTTATGACTAGACAGAATGGTGATATTGTAGGTCCGCATAGGATCCCTTTATTGTTATGTTGCTGGATTAGGTTTTTTCTTTTATAGGTCTACTGCGTGGCCTTGTCGGCCCGAGGCTGTATTTATAGTCGAGATATAGTTGTTTGTTTTCTTGATTTTGAGTTGCTGGCAAGCACCAGTGGTGCATATGCCCAACCAGGTTAGCCGAAGTTCTAGTGTGGCATTAGGTGCCAGTCATGCCTCCCAAGGTGGGGCGTGACATCACATAAGGCTGAACCAACTTTCTTGTCTCCAATCACCACTAGAATAGTGAAGCTCCAAGGTCCTTCAACTTTTTAGGAATTTTATTCTGAACCCGAGAACTACATTCTTCTATAAGAGCCACAATTTCAAACTCTATTAACTGCCTCTTGTTGGCCAGAATATTCTTCAAGTACTTAGCATATTTTGGAACTTCCTCCAAAATCTCCACCAATGGAATGTTAACATGTACCTGCTTCAACAAGTCAAGAAACTTCTTGCAAGTTGTATCCTCCTTCTGCTTTTGAAACCTTTGTGGGAATGGGGGTGGTGGTCTAGCTACTATAACTTTTGGTTGTGAGTTTTTTGACTCCCTGACCTCACTCTTAAACTTCTCAACCTTCTCATCAGACTTCTTTTCTCTGGGGATCACACCTCACCCAGGTCCTTACCACTACGCAAAGAGATTGCACTCACATTTTCCTTAGGTTCTTCACAGTGTTACTTGGAAGTGCCCCTTTCGGTCTTTTTGCCTGCTGCAGGGCCATTTTTCCTATTTGCCTCTCAAGCCCATGGATGAATTTTTGTATCTCATTCACTACCTAAGTCTGTTGCACCATCCATTGCTTCATCGTCTCCTCAAAAGAATTGCTCAATTGTTGTCCCTAAGGCCCTGGGTAACTATTCTGGGGCCTTTGGAAGTTCTAGTTCCTTCCCCATGAGGGATTTGTTGTATTCTGGTACCCCTGATTATAGCCATCACCTGCAAAACCGCCACCACGACCTTGTTTTCCCACAAAAAATACAGATTCAGGATTAAGTGGACAACCTAAATATGCTTGGACTTCTTCACATGCTTCACATGACGGTGGTAGAGTATGCACCTGATGTACCTACTACACTTGGCTTCCTACTGGTGTGGTCATAGTTTGCTAATCATATTTACTAGCTAGCTAATACCTGCTCTGATTGCCGCAACACCATCTACCTGAAGCTTCCTGGCACCTTAGTTGTTATGAATCCTCTGCCTAAGTCTTGATAATCCTGACTTCCTGCTGACATGACGTTCAAGAGAGCCTCAATTTCATCATAGCATTTGGACAGAATCTATCCCTGTGCGGTAGCATCAAGCAGGATCTTTGACTCGGGCTTTAGACCCTCTATAAAGTTGTGGCCAATTATGTCCTTAGACTGCATGAGGTGCAGACAATCTCTCAAATAACCCTTATAACGTTCCCACACCTGAACTAAGGTCTCACCGTCTTTCTGCAAAAACCCGAAGATCTTCCCTATCAACTCCTTGGTTCTTCTTAAAAAGAAAAACCTATTGATGAATTTGTTGGAAAGAGTCTCCCATGTGGTGATGGAACCTGTTGGCTCATTTTGAAGCCACTCCTTGGCTTCACCAATCAGTGCGAACGAAAATAAGGTTAGCTTGACATATTCATCTAACACGTTGGGGTAGTGGAAATTCTCGCACAGCTCCAAGAACATCATCAAATGCCTGTGGGGATCCTCGTGCTGCTTGACCTGATATTGACAAGTGTTTTGGACCAATCACATGGTTTCTTCCTTCATCTCAAAGTTCCTAGTGATAGCCGGCTTGACTATCGCTTTAGAAGCATTTTCCAAGTTCGGCCTAGAAAAGTTCAACACTGGAACTCTCTCCTGATTGTTACCCTATGCCTGCTCATTATTCTCCATGATTAACCATCAAAAGGTTCTCTCATTTTCAGGATCAAGAGAAGCGAAAAGTGATTCTTGACTTCTCATACTTGGCATACACTGAGTACACAACCCTGTAAACATCACAAAAAAAGAAGAAACAAACGTAAAATGTAGAATAGCGAAATAAAATCCTAACCTACAAATACTAAACAATATTCAAGTCCCCGCCAGAGGCACCAAAAACATGATGTCCCCAAAGAATGCAAGCATACATGGTCGTCAAGTAATATAGGACTAGAAGCCCATATTATCATACCCACAGAGACTTCTCAATTCAATCGTTATAATATTATTATTTTATTTTGCTATTCTAACAAAACTGTTGAAATGGGGAATGGTTTGAGAAATTAAACTACTAAAAGCTTTAAATATAAAATTAACTAAAGCGGTTGCAAGCTTTGTTTTACTTTGATGGTGATGAAAATCTAGGGAAATGACACTTGTTTTGTTTCAAGTTGTATTTTCAAGACGTGATTACACTAGAACGTTTCTTCCTATGATTGCTAGTTGCAAGTTACTATCCCATTCCTTGCCACTATCCCTAGAATCCAAGGACTATTTCATGAACCCTAACGCATATATCCCTATGGTCACAGGAGAAACATGAAACAATGATTATGCCTACTTGTATTTCAATTAAATAGAGTTGAAGGGTATATCCCTATCCTCAAAAACAACTTCTATCATCTTACCAATCGGTTCGAGGGTCTTTGAATTCCTGTTTTATATTTACCTTTAACCCTTTTAATTCCCTTTTCCAAGTTCATATCGAAAGCCAACAGGTATACTTATAAGGTGATCAGTCTCAAAAATAAGCAATTAAAATAAGTAAATTCAAACAACCATTATGGAAGAATCGAATCTAGATTAAATCAGTCTTTTAGACTACTAACCATCCACTACGACCAAAACCCTAGAGTATGAGTTTAGCCACTCATAGACAAGTGGATACTTAAGCATCATCTTTTGAAAGTAAAGTAATAAAGAAGAGAAGGAACCTAGTTTAGAACTTGTCTTCCTTCCAAACAGCTTATAAGCCTCCACAATGAAAATACGGACTGAAAAATGATCCAAGGATTGCTAACAAACTCCCTAGAGGAGATATTTATAGTTGAGCCTTCAAATGATACTTCTACCCTCTAGCACTTACCTTTAAAATCATCAATATAATCTCTAAATTAGGTCTTGTGTGCCACCCCACCAATCTCACCAGAGAGTTAGTCAAATTTCCAATAATTTTAGCTCCGGGATAGGCCTGGTGCACCGCCCCATCCATCTCACCAAGGACTTAACCAATTTTTTGCACTTCTAACACCTATCGTGCACCACACTCACCATAGAACCAAAATGTTAGTCAAATTCTTGAATATTAGGACCCTTTTGGCACACGGCTTCCTCAATCTCACCAGAATTTTTGGAATTTTCTCTAAGTCTGGGGAATCTTTGAGGCTCCACGCCCACTATGTCGCCAAGGTGTTGAATGAACATCCTTTGAAGTTAAGGGATTAGCGTGGGGTGCACCCCATACCCCTAAAATTGATGAAATTATCTTATGAAGTTGAGAACTTGGTGTTGGGCGCCAACCATAGCCCCCGAACCTTCTTCTCAGCTTCTCAAACCTTCAACCTAGGTTCATTTTGGGTCCTTTTTCCTTGGTTTCCTACTCAAAACACCTCAAATCGTTTGTTGGTATACAAAATACACAAACATATGAATTTATGCATTTCATAAGGATCATGAACTCAAAATAAGGTCAAAGGTGGGCAAGAACAAGGCAAACGGTCATAGAAATATGCCCAACATCAATAACTCAGCATAATCTTCAGTTGAGAACATATCTCTGACTGTCAAGAAATGGGATAATTTATTCATCATGTCAACAATGACCCAAAAAGAGTCAAATTTATGCCTGGTACGAGGTAAACCTATAACAAAGTCCATATTGATTGCATCCTATTTCCATATAGGCACGACTATCTCCTGAGTTAGCCCGCGGGCTTTCGATGTTTATATTTTACCTTTTGGAAATTCATACATTGCGCTACGAACTCAACAATGTTATTCTTCATCCCATGCCACTAGTAGATCTCTTTTATATCATGGTACATTTTTGTCGAACCGGGATGAAGAGAACAGGGGGAGTAATGTACCTTTTCCATGATCTATTCGTGAAGCCTTGCAACATTTGGAACACAGACTCGAACTCTGAATCTTAAAACTCTATCTCCTGCTATCTCAAAGGCAATAACTCTTCCTACTGAGCCTTGCCTCTGGACTATACCAGGCTAGGATCTTTGTACTGTCACTTTTTTACCTTCACAACTACAGATGACACTACAGTATTCCGGATCACATCTCCACTATCATCTGAGTCCATCAATTGGACTTCTAAGTTGGCCAACTGGTGCAACTCTCAAGTCAATTCTCTCTTTTTCGGCCTAAAATAAGATAATATGCCATGGATCTACGACTAAGGGCATTAGCTACAATGTTAGCCTTCCCTAGGTGATACAAGATATCTATGTCGCGGTCCTTCAGCAACTCAAGCTAATGATGTTGTCGCAATTTCAACTCTTTCTACTTAAAAATATACCAGAGGCTCTTCTAATCAGTAAAGGTGTTTACATGAATATCATATAAGTAATTCCTCCAAATCTTCAGAGAATGAACAATCACAACCAACTCTAAATCATAGGTCGGGTAGTTATTTTCTTGCTTCCTCAACTGTCTCGAAGCATAGGCAATTGCTTTGCCATGATGCATCAGAACACACACTAGCCCTATGCCTGAAGCATTACAATATACAACATAACCTTTCAAACCCTCCGATAAGGATAATACTAGTGCAGATGTCTATTCTGTCTTTCATTTTAGGAAACTCTGCCCATAAGCCTCAGTCCATTGGAATTTAGCTGCATTCTGAGTTGGTTTCATCAATTGTGTCGATAATACAGAGAATCCTTATACAGATCTTCTATAATACCCCGCTAACCCCAGAAAGCTGCAGACTTCAGTAGGAGTTGTGGGTCTGGACCAAGTCTTCACGGCCTCTATCTTCTACGAGTCAACCTGAATGCTCATATCTTGACATTTGGCGATGACTCCAAGTATTATCGATAAGCTAATGCATAGGTGTGGTTCTGATCTTTTGTAGAACTTAATTTTCCCTTCTTGCCCTTACCTCCTTGCTCTGAAGTCTGGGATTTATGCCCTATATACAATACTGGCAAGGACACTACTAGCCAGGTCTATGACCCATATTGTCCTGACCCCTACTCGGGAAGGTTCTCATTATATAACCTTTCTTTTCTTCAATATAACAAGTTGGGGGACCATAATTATAATTCTCTAAGTATTCCCTACCGCAATCAACACAATGCGGTGGAATTGGTCTAATATAATTTGAGCTTTTCTACTGTTGGGAGTCCATAGCTCGCATGTACTTAACTGTCCCTAAAAATCTTACCTGTTATTCTAAAATTACTGTAGTGAAGGCCTAGGTGGCCTACTTATATAACGTGGTGCTTGACCACTTTTTGTAACATCTTGAAGGAATCAACGGGTCTAGCCCTCTTTTTCTATTAGCTCTTGATAACATACTGCCAACATTTATGCCCTCTTCTATAATGAGAAAAGGCTAGGAGTCGAGAAATCCACATATTATTCTATAGTGCGGCTATGGTATAGGACTCGACAACCTCTAGAGGGCTTTAAGCAAGAATCACAAATTCACAAACTTTCTTACCTTCAGGAGATCTAATATTAGTTGGTATCCCTATCTATTGCTGAGTAGTTACTAAGTGAGCCAACATATGTACTGTACTCCTTGATCTTGATCAAATGAAAAGGGAGTGGCTGGAGGTAGCACTGGAGATTCTGTAATAACCAGAAGCTCCTAATGTACTGGAGAAAATTAAGGTGATCAAGAAGATGTCTCCCCTTTGGCCTCAGGCTTGGCCATCTCCACTCATGACAAATTTCTTGTACCTACTCCTGCTGTTGTATCTAGCACTTGATCGGTAGTGGTCTGCCTCATAAGAATTATTTTTGTATGCAGACAACAATAAAGAGCTTGAGAACTCAACCCTGTAAGACTCAGCTCTAACGCACGATTTGAGCAGAAGAAGGGTAACTATACTATCATGTCCCGTAGCTCCCTACTTATAAAATGTGGTGCACAACACATTTATAAATAAGACTCTACTAGACAAAGCTTGCAGACTCCCTAGGATATGATGTTGCTCTGATACTAAGTTTGTCACACCCCTTATTGGGAGGCGTAACTGGCACCTAATGCCACACTAGACCCTGAGCTGACTTAGCTGGACCTATGCACCTCTGAAAAATGCTAGCAACATTAAATAAAGAAATCAACCAGGTAAATCTTGGCTTAAAAAAATCCTTTGGCTGATGAGGCCGCAATATATCACCTGTATAACTATTCAACCGACCTAGCAATTCATACCAATAATATGATCCTATGCGACCATCGAGACCACCATGGTGTCTATGCTCAAATAAGTTGAAGGTAGCATATATATGCATAAGCTGTCAAGGATGGCAACTGATGAAGCATAAAAGATAAGGCCAACTTGGCCGCTTGCAAACTATACAATTCCACAGTTTGCAAGCCTCTAGAGAGTAAGTTACTGGTCAAGACAGGGCCCCGACCTACCCATAAACTTAACATCAAAAGCAAGTAAACCTTTGAACCAATAGAAACTCCGAAAGTACATAGCAAGCCAATCTACCACGCTCGATCTTCTCTATAGAAAAGGTCCCTATACCCGTCTGTTAGGACCTGCAGGCAAGAGTGCAGCACTCCCAGGCTCGGGGCATCAGTACAATAATGCACCGAGTATGCAAGGCAATAATAAGCTAGA
This sequence comes from Datura stramonium, assembly GCA_018107945.1. Classification (NCBI taxonomy): domain Eukaryota; kingdom Viridiplantae; phylum Streptophyta; class Magnoliopsida; order Solanales; family Solanaceae; genus Datura; species Datura stramonium. The sequence continues at coordinate 183,301 of JACEIK010002440.1, forward strand.
ACTGAAACTGATAACAAAAACTAAACGTAAACAACTAAAAAAGTCATAGGATAACCTGAATAATCTCATCTATAAAATTGTATACTAATAATATTAGTCAAACAAAAACCTAACCTGACTGCCATAAGCCTGACAAGTACAAACAATCAAACAATAACATACCTGGCCCCCATAATCCCCGGCAAGTACAATACAATTTGTATACCCCTATTAGTACCATTGTAGCCCCGAAGGTGTTATGCAATTTATTTGAAACTAGCCCTTCCTAGGCAATCAACATGCATCTGTGTGTTGTTCTGTAGGTCAACTCTAACTAGCCCTTCATAGGCAATCAATGTTTACCTATATGTAGCCCCTTAGGAAATCAATGTATCTCTATAAGTACCCTCTTAGGAAACTATAGGTGAGCACGTGAGGCTCCTGTATTTGTATCTTGAGCCTTCTAGGCTCTTATAACTGCACCCCGAGCACACAAGGCTCTTTTGAAGGTCAGTAATGCCAACTCAGGCATAAAGGAAGTCTGTATGGGTACCAGAGTTCAAGTGGCTCTGCAGGCCTCAATATATTCGTTCTAAACTTGATATTGCTCTGTAAGCATAACATAGCCCCATAGGAACACCATAATTATATTTTTTTCCTTAAGCAGCCTGTATAACATCTGACAGACATAATTTATATTTCCACACATCGCTCAGTGAGCTTAGCATAGCCCCTTAGGCATAACACAACTGTTACTTTCCCCTGTAGCAATATGCATATCATCCAATAAGCATATCCCATGTTCCATAGCTAGCTATTAAGTCATGAAGATACTTATAGAACCAGTTAGCCTAGAACGAAAAGGGCAAGGTCTTGAGTGACCTAAACGATAATCTGAATTTCGTAACAAGCTATAAGATCGCTAATATTAGGTGTAGCTCCCTGCATCTTAACTATGTAGTTCCCCGGGCAGCCACAACAAATAGTACTTTGAACTTAATCTATTAGGACTCTAAGCATAATTGTTTTGAAGTCATAGCGGTACAATAATGTCTTGTAAGCGAATAATAAAGTCATAGGCGACAAAACTATACGGTTCCTTCACCTAAAATGACTACATGGCTGCTAATAACAAGATATGACTTTGAGCAGCCAACTATAATAGCCTTACAGGCAGCCACAATGACTATTAACCCGAAGTAGAATTACAATATTAAGATTCTAGCTCTATAGGCCTCAAGATACGCCAAAGGCCCGTAGGCAAACTTTATCACATATAGGCATCATGAACACAAAGTTCTATTGACAAGTTACTCATTATGCTGCCCAAATTAGCAATACATGATCAATGACTAACAACAAAGACTCTATGGCATCGGTAAGGTAGAAAGATATCAACAACCAATCTAAGAGAGAATAATCCAATGAAGTACTCTTATGCCGCTTCTAATAAAAGGCAAAGATAAATGTGTCAAGCCTCGACAAGGGATTCTTATACTAATAAATAGGTTCAACTTTCAGCAGCTAACCATCCATTACAACATAGCCACGAATATATTACTAAATACAATGAGTCGTACCAACTATACGACTAAGAAACTTGCCGAAGGTAGTTTAGCCTTAACATATCTTGTAGGTGACTCGATAGCTCCACCTTCCTCAATCAAATTCTCCAACAATCAATCACAACACAAAGACATAACATCTTATTATTTTCAAGCCACCTAAAATAGTCCATGTATCAAACAAACGAAGAAGAGTTTCGATATCGATAGTCGTTTTGATATATATCGTAAAACTTTCAATTTTAACTGTAAAGAGGGGTGTAGAAGTCCATACCTTCATCTAGATGAAGGAACACCATGTATAGATGACAAAAAACACCTTATTCCCTTGGAAAAACCCCGACAAAACCGCAACTATTGAAGCCAAATTGAGCTTGATGTTCTTCACAATGATTACTACAAGATCGCAGTTTTAATTGGTGTTGGAGGCTTGGATTTTGACCTTATAATCTGGAAATAAGATCTCCAATGGATAGCCCTCAAAGAACTCTTTAGTTTTGAAAAATAATGAGTTAAAAAGGAGTTGGATCTAAAAGTTATGCAAATAGGCGTTTCACCACCATGTCGGCTAGGGTCGAGTGTGGAGCGTCGCACACCATGCCTGCCGCGTGTGTGTCACATAGCCCAGCATGCCTACCTACCAACGCATCACCCCTCCTCGGCGCGCTAGCATGCGCACAGCACCCTACCAACATGTTCCTGTGCACGTGGCTCTCCAGCCGACATGCTGTCGTTCGACACCCATGGCCGATTTTTTTCGAGAAATATTATTTTCTTATTATTTTACTTTTGAGCAATATAAAAATTAATAATTAGCTTGTAAAATATATTTTCTCACTAGGCCTATCAACGGCCATTCATGGGGTGTTTCAAATATTATATATAGAGGTAATAGCTTAGGCGGGGGAAGCAGCGAGATAAGTAGGATATATAGATATGATGAAGCATACCACTCAATCACTTAACTTATTATAATGTATAATAATACTTATGA